>PVIU01013563.1:0-55353 GCA_004026605.1 Ondatra zibethicus | reverse complement strand
AAATAATCAAACTGAGGGCTGAAATCAACAAAATAGAGACACAGAAAACAATCCAAAGAATCAATGAAACAAAGAGCTGGTTCCTTGAGAAAATCAACAAAATCGACAAACCCCTATCCAAACTAATCAAAAGGCAGAGAGAGAACACTCAAATTAACAAGATCAGAAATGAAAAGGGGGACATAACAACAGACACTGAAGAAATTCAGGAATCATTAGGTGTTACTACAAAAGTCTGTATGCCACAAAATTGGAAAATGTAAAAGAAATGGACAGTTTTTAGGTAAATACCATATACCAAAATTAAATCAAAACTAGGTGAACGATTTAAATAGACCTATAAGTCATGAGGAAATAGAAGCTGCCATCAAAAAACCTCCCAACAAAAAAAAGCCTAGGACCAGATGGTTTTAATGTACAATTCTACCAGAACTTCCAAGAAGAGCTAATACCTATACTCCTTAATGTATTTCACATAATAGAAACAGAAGGATCATTGCCAAACTCTTTTTATGAAGCTACAGTTACCCTGATAACAAAACCACACAAAGACACAACCAAGAAAGTGAATTACAGACCAATCTCACTCATGAACATCGATGCAAAAATTCTCAATAAAATACTGGCAAACCGAATCCAAGAACACATCAAAAAAATCATCCATTGGGCTGGAGAGATGGCTCAGCCATTAAGAGCATTGCCTGCTCTTCCAAAGGTCCTGAGTTCAATTCCCAGCAACCACATGATGGCTCACAACCATCTGTAATGAGGTCTGGTGCCCTCTTCTGGCCTGCAGGCATACACACAGACAGAGGTCTGGTGCCCTCTTCTGGCCTGCAGGCATACACGCAGGCAGAATATTGTATACAAAATAAATAAATAAATAAATTTAATAAATAAATAAATAAATCATCCATTATGATTAAGTAGGCTTCATCCCAGAGATGCAGGGCTGGTTCAACATACGAAAATCTATCAATGTAATCCATCATATAAATAAACTGAAAGGAAAAAGCCATATGATCATTTCATTAGATGGTGAAAAAGCATTCGACAAAATTCAACACCCCTTTATGATAAAGGTCTTGGAGAGATTAGGGATCCAAGGATCATATCTAAATATAATAAAAGCAATATACAGCAAGCTGACAGCTAACATCAAATTAAATGTAGAGAAACTCAAAGTGATTCCACTAAAATCAGGAACAAGAAAAGGCTGTCCACTCTCTCCATATCTCTTCAATATAGTGCTTGAAGTTCTAGCAATAGCTATAAGACAACATAAGGAGATCAAGAGGATTCGAATTGGAAAGGAAAAAGTCAAGTTTCGTTATTTGCAGATGATATGATAGTGTACATAAGTGACCCCCAAATCTCTACCAAAGAACTCCTACAGCTGATAAATACCTTCAGTGATGTGGCAGGATACAAGATCAACTAAAAAAAAAAATCAATAGCCCTCCTATACACAAAGGAAAAAGAAGCAGAGAGGGAAATCAGAGAAACATCACCTTTCATGATAGCCACAAATAGCATAAAATATCTTGGGGTAACACTAACCAAGGAAGTGAAAGATCTATTTGACAAGAACTTTAAGGCCTTGAAGAAATAAATTGAAGAGGATACAGAAAATGGAAGGATCTCCCATGCTCCTGGATTGGTAGGATCAATATAATAAAAATGGCAATTCTACCAAAGGCAATCTATAGATTCAATGCAATCCCCATCAAAATCCCAAGAAAATTCTTCATAGACTTTGAGAGAACAATAAGTAACTTTATATGGAAAAATCAAAAACCCCAGGATAGCCAAAACAATCCTATACAATAAAGGAACTTCCGGAGGCATTACCATCCCTGACTTCAAACTCTTACAGAGCTGCATTAATGAAAACAGCTTGGTATTGGCATAAAAACAGAGACGTTGACCAATGGAATCGAATCGAAGACCCGGATATTAATCCACAAACCTATGAACACCTCATATTTGACAAAGAAGCTAAAAGTATACAATGGAAGAATGAAAGCATCTTTAACACATGGTGCTGGCATAACTGGATGTCAACCTGTAGGAGAATGAAAGTAGATCCTTATCTATCACCATGTACCAAAATCAAGTCCAAATGGATTAAACACCTCAATATAAATCCAACCACACTGAACCTGATAGAAGAGAAAGTGGGAAGTAGCCTGCAATACATGGGCACAGGAGACCACTTCCTATGTATAACCCCAGTGGCACAGACAATAAGAGCAACAATGAATAAATGGGACCTCCTGAAACTGAGAAGCTTCTGTAAAGCAAAGGACACTGTCATTAAGGCAAAAAGTCATCCTACTGAATGGGAGAAGATCTTCACCAACCCCCATCAGACAAAGGTCTGATCTCCAAAATATATAAAGAACTCAAGAAACTAGACATTAAAATTCTAAATACCCCAATTAAAAAATGGGGTAATGATCTGAACAGAGAATTCTCAACAGAAGAAGTTCAAATGGCCAAAAGATACTTAAGGTCATGGTCAACTTCCTTAGCCATCAGGGAAATGCAAATCAAAACAACTTTGAGATACCATCTTACACGTGTCAGAATGGCTAAAATCAAAAACACCAATGATAGCCTATGCTGGAGAAGATGTGGAATAAGGCGAACACTCATCCATTGCTGGTGGGAATGCAAACTGGTGCAACCACTTTGGAAATCAGTGTGGCGGTTTCTCAGGATCCAGCAATACCACTCTTGGGAATATACCCAAGAGATGCCCAACCATACTACAAAAGCATTTGTTCAACTCTGTTCATAGCAGCATTATTTGTAATAGCCAGAACCTGGAAACAACCTAGATGCCCCTCAATGGAAGAATGGATAAAGAAAGTGTGGCATATATACACATTAGAGTACTACTTAGCGATAAAAAACAATGACATCTTGAATTTTGCATGCAAATGGATGGAAATAGAAAACACTATCCTGAGTGAGATAACCCAGACCCAAAAAGATGAATATGGTATGTACTCACTCATTAGTGGACTCTAGCCATAAACAAAGGACATTAAGCCTATAGTTCACAAGCCTAGAGAAGCCAAATAGCAAGTTGAACCCAAAGAAAAACATATATAGATCCTCCTGGAAACTGGAAACAAACAAGATCACCTGGCAAAAGTTGGGAGCACAGGGGTGGGGGTGGGGATAGGGGAAGGAGAGATGGGGAAGGAGAAGGGAGGAGGGAAGGACTGGGGAGAGCTTGGGGGAGTGGGAGGGTAGAGATGGAGGAAGGGTGGATATAGAAGCAGGGAAGAAGATATCTACATTAAAGGAGTCATTTTAGGGTTGGAAAGAGTCTTGGCTCTAGGGGGGATCCCAGATGTCCATGGGGATGTCCCCAGCTAGGTCCTTGGGCAGCAAAGGAGAGGGTGCCTGAACTGGCCTTGTCCCATAGTCACACTGATGAATATCTTGAACATCACCATAGAAATTTTGTCTGATGGATGGAGATAGAGACAGAGACCCATATCCACATCAGAGCAATGGACTGAGCTCCCAAGGTCCAGTAGAAGAGCAGAAGGAGGGAGAAGATGAGCAAGGAAGTCAGGACTGCAAGGGGTTGGTCCACCCACTGAGACAGTGTGCCTGATCTAATGGGAGCTCACCAAATCCAGCTCGACCAGGACTGAATGAGCATGGGATCAAACTGGACTCTCTGAATGTGGCTGCCAATGGGGGCAGACTGAGAAGCCATTGATAATAGCACTGGGACCTATCTCTTCTGCATGTATTGGCTTTTTGGGTTCCTAGTCTATTTGGATGCACACCTTCCTAGGCCGGGATGGAGTGGGGAGGGCCTTGGACTTCCCACAGGGCAGGGTACCCTGCCCTCTCTTAAGGATGGAGGGGGAGGAAGGAGGGGATTGGGAGAAGGGGAGGAAGTGTAAATTTTTGAATGGAAATATAAAAAACATCATCTACCCCCCAATTAGCTCTTTATAGATACCAGGTGATGGTATCTCTAGACAAGTCATGGCTGATGTTTAAGATCTCACCGTGGTTTCTGTGGGGTGGGGCCTCTAAGGCCTCACCCACCTACCCCTTCCCAAGGATCTATGTGCACTGAATTTCTGGAGTGAGAAAGACATTTTCTTCAGTGGTGTAACCATTGCTAGGTGACCAATGGTCCTACAAGCATCCCTAATTAAACTTACTGATTTACAAAAAACGAAACACAACCAAAAACATGAAAGTAAAAGAAGAAGGTCAGAGGGAGTGGGAGGGGTGATAAAGGGTGACTATGGCTAAATTACATTATATACTTGTATAAAACTGTCATAAAATGTTATTTAGAATTACATATTTAATTTTGCTACTCTTATGAATCTTAATGGAAATATCTGATAGGCAGGATGGTCTTAAGTGACCCTTGTGAAAGGGTCATTTGACTCCAAAGGGGTCACAGTCCACAGGATGAGAACCACTGCTCTGGAGAGTGAGATTCCAGGGGATAAAGAAGATGCCTTTGTAATGGTCCAACATTTAGGGATTTCACAAGTGTTCGTTGAATGAATGGCAAGCAAATCCATGGACCAACAGGGCATTTCATGATATAGGTAGGGCGCCATTCTTTCTTCATAGAATATAGAAGAGGTTTGTAGCTCAGTAAGAAGCTCCTCTTGCTGGAGTACAGTGTTGAGATCAGTTATTAGTGCTACATTAAAAAGCACCCCAATTTGTTTCCTCAAAGCATGAACACATTGCTCATGAATCTGGAATTCACAGAGGCTCATCAAGATCAGGTTATTTTGGTCTCTTGTCATTTACCTGGGGAGGGTGGAAGGCTGGGCACTGTGGTGGTTTGAAAGAAATGGTTCCAAAGAGAGTGCCAATAATGGGAGGTGATGTGGCCTTGTTGGAGGAACTGTGTCATTGTGAAGACAGGCTTTGAGGTCTCATATATGCTCAAGCCATGCCCAGAGAGACAGACCACTTCGTATTGCCTGCAAGTCAAGATGTAGGACTCTAGCTACTTCTCCAGCACCATGTCTGCCTGCATGCCACCATGCTGCACTATGATGACAATGGACACCCTCTGAAACTATAAGCCACCCAATTAAATGTGTTTCCTTTATAAAAGCTGCCATGGTCATGGTGTCTCTTCACAGCAATAGAAACCCTAAGGCAGGATCTGTTACCTAAAGGCTCATTTGTCTGTCTGGAGACTAGATGGTATTCATTCACACATCTGTAGGTTGATATCGATAGTTATGAGATCTGGCTGCATTCTCTTTCCAGGGCGGTGGCCTCTGGGCAACTGCACAGTTAGTGGTCGTCCAGGAATCCCACAATGTGTATCATAAAGGAAGCAAGCCAAGAGGACGATGTGGTTGGTAGCTCATTCTAGTAATCCCAGCATTTGGGAGACTGAGGCAGGAGGATTGTGAACTTGAGGACAACCTATGCTACGTTGTCATAAGCCAGCCTGAGCTACACAGTAAGACTCTGTCTCAGAAATATAAACAAAGTAAAACAAACTCCCCCCAAACAAGACAAAAGAAGATAGGAAAGAAGGAAGGAGGTAGGAAGGAAGGGATGGAGGTAGTTTAGCATCACTTTTCCATATATCAAACAGTTGCAAACGATTCTAGTTTCCCCTCTGTTGCTGCAGTAAAACACTGACCAAAACCAACCTAGGAGAGGAAAGAGTTTAGTTCATTTCATAAGATGAAAGGGTTTATTAGATGTATAATTCCAGTTAACAACTATCACTGATGGAAGTTGGGGCAGGGACTCAAGGTAAGAACCTGAAGAAGAAATCATGAAGGATGCTGTTTACTGACTTGCTCCAGCTCACCGTCAGCTAGCTTTCTTATATAGCCCATGGCCACTCACCTAGGGACAGTGCCACCCACAGTGGGCTCAGCCCTCCTGCATCAATTCATAGCTATGACAGTCCCCCACAGACGTGCCTACAGGTCATTCTGATCCAGGTAATTCCTCAACAGAGTCTTTCCTCTCCCGTGACTCTAGGGTGTGTGTATAAAGTTAGCAATTAAAACCAACTAAGACATCAGGATTTTGAAGATCTTGAGGGGAAAGAGGTTTTCTTTCCCTTTTAGGAATGGTTCATGTGGTTTCCAATTCTCAGTCTTTGTTACACACGGGCCTATCATTTTCTGCAAACTCATAAGAGTAGCAGTGATAGGAACCATATTTTGGGATCACCTATTTTCTTGTTCTTTCTAAGTTATCAAGGCTTTGCTCTCATGTCCTTAGTACACTGAAATAAATCCAGGCATCTTGTGTGCCCAATCGCGTAATGACAGCAAGCCTGACCAGCCCAGACATGCTTCTCTCCTGCCGCCTACCTAGTTCAAGCTCACGTGTTCTAGTGCCTGAGAGCAGGTGAAAATGAGATGGCTCATGACGGGATATGCGCATGACAACTCTGAGCACCAAACTTGTCAAGAGCACATCTAGACGGACTCCAGGCTTATTACTGAACAGCTCAAGAAGAGACCCAAACCCCAGCACATGCGTTAGTTCCTTTGCTTGTTGCTAAGACAATGTACCTGCCCAGAAGGTTTAAATAAAAGATAGTGTATTTGGTCCACGGTTTAATGGGATGTAGCCCATCATAACGGATAAGACGTGATGGCAGGAGTAGAAGACCAGTTTATATTACATCTCCAGTCAGGAGGCAGAGTGAGCGGAAAATGAGACTAGGTCATAAAATCTCAAGGCTAGACTCCAGTGACTCACTTCCTCCAGAGAAGCTCCACCCCCTGAAGGTTCCACAACCTTCCAAAACCGTGCCACCAGCTAGTGACCACGTGTTCAAACACATGAGCCTATGGGGGCACTTTATATGGAAACTACAACGGCATGTAGTAGCTAATGCTGAGTTCATCTTCCAAGGCTTCCTGGGTCCAGGCTGAATACAATTTTCCTAGTCACAGACTTGAATCCCCTGATTGTTTCCATACACAGACTTGGTCATCTCTGCAGGGACTCCATCCCACTCATTGAAAGGGTTAGTGGTAAGGCTGGCTCTGATGGTGTCTAGGAGATAAAGACGAGGACAAGTTGTCACTTGAGTTTTAGATTTGTCTCCCTTCCTCAGTCCTTTGCTGCATTCTCTGTTTGCACAAAGGAGAATTTGTGGTAGAGTGGTCATGAGGATTCAGGGGAGGCTTTGTTTTCTCAAACTTGCCAAACAGCTAGTATGGGATGAAGCTGGTTTTAAAAGTGGAGGACGAGGGGTAGAGAGGTGGCTTAGTGTATGACTGTAGTCAGACCTTTTCACTGGGACTGCCAGCTCCCCAGTAAGAACATGGGGGCTTATTATTAATTATAAATGCTCATCCATTAGCTTAGTACACTTGTCCCACTAGCTCTTATAACAAATTAACCCATTTTAAAAAAATCTACATTCTTTCATGTGCTCATTACCTCATCTCTATTTGCCTACCCTGCTTTTTCCACCTTTGATTGGAGACTCTGCCTTTCTTCTTCCCAGCATCCTCTATGGCTGTCCCACCTATACCTCCTGCCTAACTAGTAGCCATTTAGCTTTCTTGTTAAACTAATCAGAAGGTGCCCTGGTAAAGACACGTTTTCACAGTGTACAAAATCATTATTTCACAACATTGGTGAGGGGAAAAAACGGTTGCTATAAAAGTCTGAGGGCCTGAGTTTGAATTCCCAGAACCCATGTAAAATCCTGATGCACAGCATGGTATGACCTTGTATGAGCCCAGCACTTCCATGGGGAGATGGCGCTGAAGATAGGAGAATGCCCGGAAGCTCACAGGCCATTAACCTGGCAGACACAGTGGAAAAATGATGAAGAGACCTTTTTCAAAGAAAGTCGGTGTGAACTGAGGGCCGAGGTTGTCTGCCGATCTCCGCACACTCTGTAGCACATGCAAACCCATGCCCACACGTAACAGGAAAGAGAAATATCTGAGGAGTCTTCCTATGAGGGCTGGTTTCGATTGCCATCTTGGAAAGCCTTAGAATCACTTAGAGATGGGCGAAGACTTAGGGGTGGAGAGCTTGGGCACCCTAGCGTGGTTCCAGGTATTAGAGGGGTTTTACCCATTTTAAAGTCAGTTTATTTGTGGGATTGTGGTTTGTTTCTTCATGATTCTGTTGTTTTCATTCCCTATGTATCTTGGATACTAATAGATTAGTTTTATGGCTTGAGAATATTCTCTCCTAATCTAAGGTATGGCCTTTCATTTTCATTTTCTGTAATCCTACATATTCATCCTTGTTTTGTTGCCTGGATCCTTGGTGTGATAGCTTTAAAAACTATTACTAAGGCCAATGTCAAGGCCCGTTCCTCCTATGTCTTCTTCTAGGAGACTTACAGATTCTTACAGTTATGTGGGGGATTGGTTTTTTTTTTTAACTTTTTATTGATACTTTGTAGATTTCACATCATGCACCTCAATCCCACTCATTCCCCCAAACCTTCATATCTGCCCTCTGTACTTACAGCCTCCCCACAAAATAAAATAAAATAAATCTCGTTGTGGAAGCTGTAGTGTGTCACAGTGAGTCACACAGTACACCCTTTAGTCCATACATCTTTACTATCAAATGTTTATTGCAATGAGTCACCAGTCTGGTTCAAGGCTTCTGGCTTCTGCTACACTCTCAATACTGAATCCTCACTGGGTCTCCTCTTGGATAGCCTGTGGTTGCCCTGTGTCATGGAGATCTTGTAGCTTTGGATCTGCAGGACCAGCCCTTTCCCATGCTCCAGCAGTTCATAGATGGGGTGGATGCTGGGGCGGGTCAACTCAGAGCCCTGGATCTGGACCTGGCTCATAGCTGAGTTGGTCAGCTGGCCATCTCTCCCCACCAGGTACTGTGTCTCTTCAGCACTGGCGCAGCTGGCTCGCCCAATGATGCAGGCCCCCAGGGGCAGGACCAGCTCTCCTTGCTCTCACTTCCTCAGGGCCCCTCGCTGCTTCAGCCATGCCTCTGCCACCAGGGCCAGTGCTACTGTGCTGCCTGGGCAAGGTGCAGACTGGCTGTCCCAAGTGCTGCAGCTCTCCTGCTCTCATGCCCCGCTCCCCAGGCTAGCTCTGCTGTCTTCTTCAGGTGGTGAGGGGCAAGAAGAGGGGGCATCTCTCCTTCATCCACACTATTGGTGAGGGGAGGGGCCAGCTCTCCCGCTCTCACACCCTCAGGGCACACTCACCTTCACACCTCCACCAGGGCCAGCCCTACTTTGCTGCCTGGGTGAGGTATGGGGGCTGATCTCCCGAGTACTGCACCTGTCAAGGGGCAGGGGCAGCTCTCCCTAGGCTGAAGCCAGTGAGTGGCAGGACCAACTCTGTGTAGCCCTTGGATATCAACTTGGTCCCCGGTGGTAGTCCAGACCAGGGACATCCACGTGGCCTTTGGTGGTAACATGGCCGTGGACATCAACACAGATGCATAGCCATGGACTGTAGCAACAGCAGCAGTATTTGACAGACTTCACCGTGGCTTCAGGTAACTTCCCAGGCTGCTTACATTAGGCTGTTCCTCTCCATCCTCAAGTCTCCAGGTCTGCCTCTCTTCATAGTGCTCAAGATGTTCTACTTCCCTTTCTTTCCCATCTCTCCACCCCATACTTGTACATCACAGTGCCTCATGATGCAGGCAGGCTACGCATGGGACAGGCCCTCTGGCTATCTTCAAGTGTTTGTCCAACCCAAATCTTCCAAAGAAAATAATTCTCTTACCAAAGTTAGACACAGCAAGATTAAAAAAAAAATTGCAATTCAACATATAGTCATCCAGTCTCAGGGTTGAACTGCCACCACAGCCAACTGGAGAGATTAACAGATAGGCCAGTGCTGAGGAGTAAACACAGCAGGACATGCCCAGTCAGTTGTGGGTCTCCATTCTGCAGACACTGCTTTTCTTCTTGGGCTCATAGATGGGCAGTGGAATTCACCTTTTCCCAAGGAGCAAGAACAGCAACCGCCCATCATTTCCTGTTCTACCTCACCTCACTGCATACAAACCTCTCAACTTCCATTTCCCCACCACCTGTTTGCTTGCGCCTTTCTCTCCCATCACTCCAACGCCTACTCACTTTCCACCATGCCCATCTGGGTGCAGGGCCACGGTGCTGCCTCAGTTTTTTCAGAAGCACTGTGGCCCTTGGTGGACCCGGCTGGTCTGCTGTGTTGTCTGGGTGTTTCCCTACATCCAGGATCTGTTTCTGGATGATCCCACTCATGGTGCCTGCCTGGCAGGAGGAGAGGGGCCAGAGTGCTTATTCTTGGGAGGGATCAGGCCCTGGCTGAGGCTACAGCTGCCACCGAGAGCCCAGAGCTTTGACACTAAGGCTGCCGTGGCTGCCAGTTTCATCTTGATTTTCCAGGCTTGTATTTCTCTAAAGATTTAGTTTTGTTTTGCTTATTTGTGTGTGTATGTGCGTGTGCACACTACATGTGTGCAGGTGGTCTCCAATATCAGAGGTGGATGCTGGAGCCCCTGGAGCTAGAGTTACAGGTGGTTGTGAGCTAACCATTGTGGGTGCTGGAAACTGCACTCAGGCCCTCTGGGCTTGCAGAGCTGTCTCTGGCTTCCCAGCTATGTGTTTGAATTTGGTGAACAGTGTTAAAGGCCAAGGCCCCAGGGCCATGCTTCTCATGAGCATATCCAGTTTTACTAATACCATTTACTGCAAAGATGTCCGTTCTGTATGGTGTTTTCTGAGTCGCCTTGTCAAGAATTACTTGAATATATATGTTCGGCTTTGTTTTGGATCCTTTTGGTCACCTAGTCTATGTTTCTGTTTATCTTCCTGCCTTCCCACCCCATGTGTGTATGTGGTTTATAGTCACACACAAATAAGTAGATAAATAAATACATAAATAAATAATTTTAAGAAAACAGTTTAAATTACCACAGCTTTCGACATAATTTGAAATCAGGAGTTGCGGTGCCTCTAGCTTTATTCTTTGTCGTGATTGATATTTGGCTATTCAAGGTCTTCAGTACTTTCCATATGAATTTTAGTCTTTTTCTATATCTGTGAATACACACCACTAGAATTTCAATGGGATTCTGCTGAATCTGTGTGCAGCTGTGGGTAGAATGGGCTTTTACAATGTTTCTTCCCATCCACAAACCGGCTGCCTTTCCGTTTGTTTGTGTCATCTTCAGTTTATCTCACCAGCGTTTGATGTTTTCCAGTGTGCAAGGAGTTCACACTCTTGTTCACATTGATTTGCATTCCATTCCTTTCTTGTGAATGTGTTCACGAATGTGCATGAGAGGTTGAGGTCAACTGCCAGAGTTATTTCTTAGCTGCCATCCATCCTGTTAGAGATAGCAATCTCTCACTGTTCTGGAACTCTTTACGTAGACTAGCTGGTTGGCCAGTGAGCCCCAGGGATCTGCTTGTCCCTGCCTCTCCAGTTCTTGGATTACAAGTATATGCCATCGCTGGGTATGTGCAAGTGAATGCAGGTACCCTCTAAGGACAGAAGAAGGCACTGGGTTCCCTGGAACTGGAGTTCAGGTGGTTGTGAGATGCTTGATGCAGATACTGGAAACCAACTTAGGTCCTCTTCAAGATCACTATATACTTTTAACTTGTGATAATGACTCCAGCTCCACTCCTGACTTTACTATGGTTGCTGGGAATTGAACTCAGGTTCTCATGCTTGCAAGACAAGCACTTTATCAACTGAGCCCTTTCTTCAGCTCTATTTCATGCTTTCTAATGCTATTATAAATGGGTTTGTTTGCTACATTAGCAACTTTTGTTTTATGCTATCCATCAATTTATATGATCCTGCCTTGACTGTCAAATAAACCCTTTAGGAAAATTACTATTTTACTGCCACAAAATCCTACAGTGCTGGATGGTTAATGATGGATCAATAGTTAAGAATGTACACTGCTCTTGCAAAAGACCTGAGTTCCAAGAACCCAAGTTGGGAGCCTCACAACTAACTCTAACTCCAGCTCCAGGGAATTGAATGCCCTCTTCTTGACTCAGTGAGCATCTGTATTCACATGTACACACACACACAGGAAAACACCTATTTTTTGTTTTTGTTTTTGTTTGTTTGTTTTGTTTTGTTTTTCAAGACAGGATCTCTCTGTAGCTTTGGAGCCTGTCCTGGAACTCACTCTGTAGACCAAGATGGCCTTGAATTCGCAGAGATCCACCTGTCTCTGCCTCCAGAGTGCTGAGATTAAAAGTGTGTGCCACCACTGCCTGGTAACACCTATGTTTTTTAAAAAAGAAAATAAATCTCAAAACAACAACAATAACAACAACTTGTAACTGGCAAAGTGTTGAGTGATCATTTCTAAATGGAAGGTCTACATCAATGCTTCAAAACATCAGGAAACATCTAGGGAGACAGAAAGGAAAGAATGTGAGAGCCAGAGGGTGGGGAGGAATGCCACAAAATGCTGCCTTCTGGACATGGCATTGCAGTCACAAAGTCACTGCTGCTACTGTCCAGTTACTTGCACAAGACCTGCCCAAGATCTAGTCAGTCAACATTCCAGTATGTATGGGAGAGAGGTTAATGAGGACCCACCCCTAGCTGAGGAGCTGTTGGCAGTTGGCTGCTGGGGTGGGAGAGGGTGTTTCTCTTTGTGGATGTAGCCTCTGGTGCATTAGCTCCTGTACTGCTCCAGTCCTTGTTCCACCACACATGTACATATGTGTAGAACTGGTTGGACTTAGTTGGTTGTTAAAAACAAAAGGACAGGAAGGTGGGAGGAGGCTGTGTTGGAGGCGAAGGGTGAGTAGGATTGGGAAGTTGGGTATGCTCAAAATACACCTTTGAAATTGTCAAAGAATAAGTAAAATGCTTTCTTTAAATAAAAAAAACCTAACTTGTGTATGTATGCTATGTCCAGGTATTCAAAAATTGATTTATTGTATTTGCTATCGTATTAATTATTATTAATATTTTGTATATTTATTTGTGTATCTTCATGTGGGTGTGGGCACATATGTATTTCGGTGCCAGCAGAGGTCAGAAGAGGATGTTGGGTACTCTGTTTCTGTGAGATATTTTAATTGAACTCTGACACTCCCAAAACTGACAGTAAAATTTACTTTGAATCAGAAGGCAGAGCTAGTTACTTGTTGACCAAAATTAGTCACGGAGGTTTTGGAGGACCAAGGACATTAGAGAGACACAGGAAGTAGTAGAGTGGGGCTTACAAAGATTCTCAGGTTCTTACCCCAATATCTGACTCCCAAGCTTTCATTGATAAAGAATAATTTAGATAAACACTCCACCCTGGAGTTGGATTACAAGTGACTGTGAGCACTTGATATAGGTTCTGGGAACTGAACTCAGGTCCTTTTCGAGAGCAGCAAGGACTCTTAATCACTCCACAAGGTACTTTTAATAAAAAGTCATTCAGTCCTCTAAATAAGGGCAGGGCATGAACACTCTCTTCTGGTCACAAAGGAGGAAACCAAAGAACCAAGAGGCTAAGTGAGCGGTCGGGACCAGACTCAAATCCAGGAGTCTGGGCTCCAAGTGCATCTGCTACCACATCGTCAGAGGACTCTGCAAACCTGCACAAGGTGACCCTAAACTGGTTTGTGTGTGTTTACATTGCAAGATCCAGTAGATTCATGAAATGATTTAGGGCTGAAAATACTATATCCTTCCACAATTTTAGCGCCGGGATACACAAGATTGCTGCTTCCCCAGGGCTCTGGAGATACTGTGTCAAGCAAGAAAGAGAGTTTCTCCTTTGCTTGGAATGTTTTTATCATAAGGACACCAAGGCCCGAGAGCTTTGTGCTTCATTACAAGGTGCAGGGGTGTTCAATCTCTTGACACTTCAACATGATGTTATCATTTATGGATGTGTTAGGCCAAGTTCAGAGCTCTGCCAAGATGCCTGTGGCACATGGGCTGCAGGCTAGACACACCTGCTGGGAGAAACTGAAATACTAAGGTGTAGGTTTGCTGTCTATTTGCTGGGAGCAGTGCAGATAGAATGTGGCTCTCAGCAGTGTGAACCTGTGGCAGCTCTGTAGATACACAGGATAGGAAGCGGCAGAGATGCCTTTGCCTGGCTGCCTCTGGACTCAGGGTTACCTGAGAAGTGGAGTGAGTATCTGCCAGGTAATAGGGAGACTCCTTGTTTGCCCCGAGTTCAAGATAGTCAAGTTCAGAGGAAGAGAGATGTGACTAACAGAGAATATGCTAGTTAGCTATGTCTTAAAGCAATGGAAATATTTCTTCGTGTGTCCATGTGTGTGTTATGTGTGTGTGTGTGTGCTTGTGTGCACATATGTGTGGGGAAGCCAAAGGTCAGTATCTAATGTCTTTATTGTTTTCCACCTTACATTTGTTCTGTTTCTATGCTTGGTGTATATGTCTGTGCACATGATCTCAGGTGCGTATGGGGGCCAAAAGAAGGCAACATATATATATCCTGGAGCTGGAGTGACAGGTGGTTGTGAGGAGCCCAGTGTGGGTGCTGGGAACAAACCCCACAGTCCTCTGGAAAAGCAGCAGGCATTCCTAACATCTATGCCATCTCTCCAGCCCTCCACTTTACTTTCTGAGACAAGATACTTCCCTGAGGCTGGAGCTTTCTATGTAGGCTGGCTGGCTGCCAGTGAGCCTCAGGGAGACTTCCCCATCTGCCTTTCCAGTGCTGGGACTACAGGCGCGCACCACCACACCTGGCTTTGTAGCGGATTCCGGGAATCCAAATTCAAGTCTTCGCGCTTGTGACACCATCACTTCACCCACTAAGCATCTCCTCAGCCCTAAACATCTTCATTTCTCTCATTCTGACCCCACTTTGCCCTCTATGTAATATAATAAAATACCGCGGTTGTATAAACCCTGGCCAAGAGCCACACAGTTGTGTCCTCAAAGAGCGAGAGGACACTGCAAAGTTTTTTTTTTTTTAATTGACCTTAGGAAAAGTCAAGGTGAAATGCATGTTTAATTTTCTTAGACTTTTGTTCAAAATGTATTTTTTTTCATCTTAATTGTTAGGGAAGAATTTCGATTAGTTTGGTCTTCACTTTAGCTATGCATTTGTAATTTGTCTTCTCATGTTGGCAAAGAAAATTTTGATGAAAAAATTGGGCAGTAATGGAATCTTACCCGAGCAGAACAAACCAGACTATCACACCAAGCAGAGGATCACTGGCACGAAGCAGCTGGAGAAGGGGGAAGCGATGGGGTGGTGGCACAAAGATCTGCATTTCTCAGAAATGCCACTGTTCCAGCACGTCCAGGTGGGCATGGCCTTGAATATTGCCTTTGGAGTTGTCTGGTAGGCCTTAAATCCTCCACTCCTCAATTTGCTCATCTGTAACCTGGGGACAATAGTATCTACTTTTCATAATTATAAAGATAATAAACAAAACAAAAACCATGAATCGTGAGGCTGGAGAAATGACTCAGCAGTTGTAAGAGATTGCTGCTCTTGCAGAGGACTGAAATTTGGTTCTCAGTGCCTACATCAAGTGTCTCATAATCACCAGTAACTCCAGATCCAGGGCACCCAATGGCCTCTTCTGGCCTCCCAGGGCACCTGTTCTCATGTATACACACACACACACACACACACACACACACACACACCACACGGTAGATTTATTTTTAGCTTTTTGAGACTTCTCCACTCTGATTTCCATAGTGGCTGCACCAGATCTCAATTCCATCAGTCGTGAATGAGGGTTTCTCTTTCCCAGAATTCTTTCTAGCTTTTGTTGTTTGTTTTCTTGATCTTAACCATTCTGACTGGGGTAAGGTGAAATTTCAAAACTAGTTTTAGTTTGCCTTTCGCTAATTGCTAAGGACGCTGAACACTTTAAAGATATATTTATTTTTTTAGCCATCATTCTTTCATGTTTTTGATAACTCTGTTCATCTACATAGCCCACTTTTTAATTCGGTCATTTGTTTTCTTGCGTCTTTGTTTTTTCAAGTTCTTTGTATATTGTGGATAATAACCTTCTGTTGGACGTCTAGGTGGCAAAGATGCTCCCCCACTTTGGGGGCCTCCTCTTCACTTGACTGACTGTTTTCTTTGTTGTGCAGAAACTTTCACATTTTATGAGTTCCCATTTGTCAGTTGTTGGCCTTAATTCCTGATCAAATGGAGTTACAGTCAGAAAGAATCCCTTCCTGGACCTATGTCTGTTTTTTTTTTTTCTAGCAATTCAGCGTTTTGTTTTCACAGTGAGGTCTTTGATCCACGTGGAGTTGATTTTTGGGCAAGGTGAGAAGTGCAGGTCTAAAGAAAAAATAAGTGCAGGTCTAGTTTCATTCCTCAGCGATGTAGTCATTCAGCGCGGTGTGGGCGGTACCGCGCCTGCACAGAGAGTCTTGGGTTGTATGAGAGAGAGAGAGCAGAGCGTGAGCATGGCAAGCCAGCAGATAGCGTTCCTCCGTGTTTTCTTTCAGTTCCTGCCCCGACTTCCCTCCATGACTGACCTGGAAGTATCAACCAAATAAACCCCTTCCTCCTCAGATTGCTTTCGGTGTTGTATGGTATGGTAACATAGTGTGCCTAATGTAATGGGAGCTCACCAAATCCAGCTGGACTGGGACTGAATGAGCATGTGATCAAACCGGACTCTCTGAATGTGGCTGCCAATGGGGGCAGACTGAGAAGCCATCGACAATGACACTAGGACCTATCTCTTCTGCATGCATTATTTTCTTGGGAAAAAAATAGGAAGGTGGATGCACACCTTCCTAGGCTGGGATGGAGGGGGGAGGGCCTTGGACTTCCCACAGGGCAGGGTACCATGCCCTCTTTTAAGGAAGCAGGGGAAGGGAGGAGGGGGCGGGGGGGAGAGTGGGAGGGGACTGGGAGAAGGGGAGGAAATGTAACTTTTTTTTGAATGAAAAAAAAAAAAGGAAAGGGGCTTCCTCTCAAGGATGTGATTCAGGAACCCAGTATCTGGGACAGGTGCCTTTCCCACTGGTCTGCATTCTCAGCTGCTGGGGAAAATGTCTCCATGACAGTGACACAGCACAAGCTCTTTAGGGTCCCTGGGCAGGATGGTGAGGCAGCGAGCACACTGAGCAAGACACTACTAGGCTTGGGCAGGTCTCAAAAGGGATCTTATTAGTCTGGCACTATTTGGAGAGCATTTGTTCCTCTAGCACAAGCCATGGTCAAACTACAAGGCAGGACATCGCAAACACCAGAACCACTGGGGACCGGTTTGGTGACTCTTAAGTCTGTCTCTCTCTGTAAGGCCAGGAGCTCCCTCCAGCTTCCCAGGCTATTCAGCTGACCGGTCCCAAGAAACCTCAAAGGTTGGCCTGGAGGCTTGCTGCAAGGGTGAAGAGGGAGGTGCGGCTGTTCAGTTTCCTGCCACAATCTCTGGGTTGAGTCAGGCCTGCGGCTGGGCTGGTCCTGCAGCAGGCAGGCTGAGCAGAAAGGGCTGTGGTTAATGATTGACCCGTGGGAGACCTCTCGGCTTCCCTCCTGGAAGGCGACCGAGAGGCCCGTGCCAAGGACCTGGAAGGGTGAGGAGGAGCTACAGCCAGGCAAAGTACTGCGGGTCTCACTCTGAGTTGGGTACGGAGGTCAGAGCCTCCTTCCCTGACTCGTCCCTCTTCACTCCAAAAGGAGCTATTTCCAAACCCCACCACCACTCACTGACGCCGCCAGGGATCCTGGGGTGAATTATTCCAGGAAGTTTCAATGAGAAAGCCGAAAAACTAAGTCACCCCTGGCCAGCCGAGCCCAGAGACGGAAAGTGCTGCGCCCACGCTGGTGAGTTGCAGGATTTCTCCGGGAAGAGTAAGGAAAGTAGAGACACTTGGGGATTTGGTAGCCTGGCTCTCTCTTCTTCATGGCTTCATCCAGTGACTCTAGCAATGTCTGCTCCAGTGTCATCGATCACAGCCACGTCCGCGAATTTGAGGTGGCCACTTGGATCAAAATCACCCTCATCTTGGTGTACCTGGTCATCTTCGTGGTGGGCATCTTGGGCAACAGCGTCACCATTAGGGTCACACAGGTATTGCAGAAGAAAGGCTATTTGCAGAAGGAGGTGACAGATCACATGGTCAGTTTGGCTTGTTCAGATATCTTGGTCTTTTTGATTGGCATGCCCATGGAGTTCTACAGCATCATTTGGAACCCCCTGACCACACCCAGCTACCCATTGTCCTGTAAGCTCCACACGTTCCTCTTTGAGACATGCAGCTACGCCACCTTGTTGCACGTGCTGACCCTCAGCTTTGAGCGCTACATTGCCATTTGTCACCCCTTTAGGTACAAGGCCGTGTCTGGACCTTGCCAGGTGAAACTGCTGATTGGCTTTGTATGGGTCACCTCCGCCCTGGTGGCGCTGCCCTTGCTCTTTGCCATGGGTATCGAGTACCCCCTGGTGTCTGTGCCCACCCACAGAGGCCTCAACTGCAACTTCACTCGCACCCGTCACCACGAGCAACCTGAGACCTCCAATATGTCCATCTGCACAAACCTCTCCAGCCGCTGGACTGTCTTCCAGTCCAGCATCTTTGGGGCCTTTGCAGTTTACTTGGTGGTCCTGGTGTCAGTGGCTTTCATGTGTTGGAACATGATGAAAGTGCTCATGAGGAGCAAGCGGGGCACTCTGGCAGGTGCCGGGCCACAGCTGCAGCTGAGGAAATCAGAGAGTGAGGAAAGCCGGACAGCGAGAAGACAGACCATCATATTCCTGAGTGAGTCCGGGTCGCTGGGGTTCCTGGGACTTCTGGCCTGAGAGTGAAAACCCGAGTTCACTGAGGCTCAAGAGGGGTAGCTGAAAAGGGCCTTGGTGCTCATCCGGGTGTGTGGAGACCCGTCTCTTTGTGTTTAGGAAATCTGTGGTCTGTGACATTGGTAGGTCTGGTACATCATTTCCGTGACTTCAGGCTATAAACAGAGTATCTTGAATGAAATACTGGGAGATAAGAGGAACAAATTAAGTCACCCACGACAGGTGAGAGTCTTTGGAAAGGGGCCTGTTCTTCAGAGATAAAGAGAGTGACTCTTATCTTCTGGATCCTTAGACAAGAGAACCTTGATCAGGCAGGGAAATTTTGTCCCCAGATGTTCCTCCTCCTCTGGAGCAGCTGGCTTGTCAGGGACCCTGGCTCTCTGCACTGCTGTTTCCGGCAGGAGTGATCTGTAAGTCTTAAGAAGCTGGAGCTCTGCCAGGCTCACTCTGAGATGCTGCGCATGAGCAACTCCTTGCTTGGGACCATGGGTCTGTGCTTCCCTGTGGAAAGTGACCCCGCCTCAACATTTCTTAACGCCCCCAATTCTGGTGCAGAGAAAGCTGTTTGCTTCCCAAATGTGGTGGCGATATATGTATTTCAAATTGAGGACCTTCTCTGGACTGAAGGGGAGTCTTTCCAGGAAGCTAGCGCTATAGAAGACCCCAATGTCTTCAGGAGAGAGTCTACATATGCTAGAGATGTGGCCATGACAGATGGCCGAGTGCTTGCCTACCATGCGGCAAGCCCTGAGAGCCATTTCCAGAATTACGTAAACTTGGTGTGACATTAAACTTGGTGTGACATACCATTCTTATAACCCTAGCACTGGGAGGTGGAAACAGGAGGATTAGAAGTGTAAGGTCATCTTTGGCTACATAGTGGGTTTGAGGCTACTCCAGGCTCCATGGGACCCCGAAACAAAACCAAAGCAGAACAAAAGAGCCAGATTAAGGGCTGGAGAGATGATGCATTACTTAAGAGAATTTATTGTTCCTCCAGAGGACCCTAGTTAGATTTCCAGCGCCCTTTTCAAGCAGCTCATAACCACCTATAACTGTAGCTCCAGGGAACTTGATGGCCTCTTCTGGGTGATCTTCGCCTAACATTCGCAAACACTCACATTGATGTACACACATATATGAGTAATAACAAAAGACTTAAAAGACTAAAACAAAACAAAAACAGAAGAAGGGTTTTATAGCTGTCCCCTGGGAGCCTGTAGTGTGTGTGTCACCAAAAGGTTAAAAAATATTTTTCAGCAGCAACAAGAAAAAGGTGACATCATAGGTATGTGAGTGGGAGTCAGGTCAAGGGAGAAATGAGATTCTGAACATTTTTCTCCTCTTCTTCCCTTTCCAGTGTGCTGTCCTGAGTGAAATCAATCCTGACATTGTTTGTTTGTGTACCAGAAACTTGAGTAGCTGTAGTTCAGGCAGGGGTGAAGCTGGGAGGCATTTGGGAAAGCATTAGCCCTTCCTTTTGGCTGAGGGTGGGTCAGTTGCTGACTTGACTTTAATCTAAGTCTGTAGAAAGTGATAAGACAGCGGCTTGCACGATTTGGGTGGCCATCTAGCATCAAGGGCTGTGTTGCTGGCATGGAAGGGGTTCTCAAGACACCAGCTGCGATTTCTGGGTTCTTGTACTCTCAAAAAAGCAATTGGATCAAGAACATTTAGACTGTAGCATAAACACAGACAGTTTATTATGAAAGAGGTCATCCCCAAGCAAGGAAATGGGCCAGAGAATTGGGAAAGAAAAAAGTTAGAATCCGCGTGGCTCTGGCTCCCTGGAGCGGTGATCTTTTGTGAGTCAGTCACACAGTGTTCACCTTATCCTACCCTTGTTAATGCTAATGCCCTTTCCTCTGTCCTTCCCTTCTGCCACAGCCGTGTTGTGCCATATATATTTCCATTTTATAGAGGAGGAACCTGAGGCTTTACGGACTGGGAGGTAGCTCTGCTGATAGAGTCTCCAGCACTGCATGAAACGGGGAGTGAGGGTGCATACCTGCAACTCCAGAACTGAGGTCGAAGCTGGAAGATCAAAAGTTGACAGTTATCCTCAGTCAGCCTAGCCTGGCATATAGGGCACCCGTTTAAAAACAACAAACAAACAAACAACATCCACAAGACCTACCTCATGGCTAGGAAATGAGGATCTGACCCAGACTTCTACAGTCCTGGTAGAGGAAAAAGGAGGTAAAAATGGGCACAGGCCAGGAAGGAACAACCTACATGGTAGGCTGGTGCTCTGCAAGGTAACGTGACCTGGGACAAGACGAAGGCACTGAAGCCAACACAGTCTCTGTCACCTACTAACTGTGACTCAAATGATCCCAGGAGGAATGGAAATCGTGTTTACTCGCTTGAACATTTGGTGAGAAACTTTTCCCCCTTCTAGGTCCCCTAGACTTACCGTAAATGGTTAGCTGTGGTTTTAAAGAGTTTTTCATACTTGTCTTTATGTGTGTGTGTGTGTGTGTGTGTGTGTGTGTGTGTGCGCGCGCGCTTGTGCATGCAGGGACCCAGGGAGACCAGAGGAGGGCACTGATCCCTGGAGCTGCTCTTACAGACAGCTAGGAACTCTCATCATGGGTGCCGGGAACTGAACTTGTGCCCTCTGGAAGGGCAGCAAGTGTTCTCAACCACTAAGCCAGCTCCATATCCTTACCTTTAACTCTCTGTTTTTGTTTTTTTCTGTGGAGATGACAGTTCATTTCCCGGTAAGGGTTCAGATGAGCATCAGTCTCTACTTGGTGTATATGATCAAAATACCCCAGACTTTTCTTTGAAGATGTACTGCCTCTCGGAAATAATTTCTCACAGTAGTAATTGCTGCAAATGAGTTCCTCCTCGCTCGTATTTCCTTCCCTTCCTGATTTCTCCTTAGTCTTCCTAACAGCTATGTATTAATCACCTACTGGCTCCCAGCATAGACGTCCCTGACAGACAATCAGGTACTCAGTGTGTGATAAGAGCTGGAGAAATATGCCATTTGTATTTAAGCCCATATTCTCCGTGGTAGGTTTCCAGTGCAGTACTTGCAAATGCCGCCACCCCTCCTCAGTGTATTTCAAAGAACTTTTTAAAAATAGGAGCCCCACTAATTAACTCAAGTTAGGGAGTAAATTAATGAAGTGAGGAGGAGGAAAGCATGGCTTACATCCATCAGATTAATACGAGGCAATTTGCTTTGTGGGTTTCACAAAGTTGCGCTTCGGGGCATTTTTAACCCAGAACAAATGAACATATAAATTGTTTACAAACCACTGAATTTAATATAGTGATTTAGCTGTCTTTTTAGTATTTCATATAACAGATGGATCAAATGAGAATAAATATTTGCTCAATTCAAACATATTTTGAATTTAATATGAAATGTAAATGACGACAAAACACAATATGTCTTTGGAGCACTTGAAGCAATAAAAAAAAGTCAATTAAGGGTTCCCTCCTCCTTGTTAAAAATTCTAACTTCTGTATAATGGAGCCAAAATTCATAAACCCAAGAAAGATAAGGAAGCCTTTGAAGCAATTATTAGTTTTGTTTTCTGCATACTCTCGTGGTGACCCCGCCCCTGTATTGCGTGTTGGGCTGGTGAATAATGAGAACAAATGAAGGCGTCTGGGGAAAGAAACAGTGTTGTGATGCCTACGAGGTCGCAAGCAATTTGCAGGATAAACCCTAATATGCAAAAGCGCCTATTCCTGAAAACCCGTGTTGCCCCCAACTCCATCCCTCCTTCCTTTGTTTCTTCAGAGCTTCCCTCGCTTCTTCTTCCCATCTGTGTGTGACATGTATGTGTGAACGTACATGGACCATTCACATGGGGCACTTAGATGCAGGCAAGCACTCATACACATAAAAATAAACACATTTTTTTAAAAATGCAAATAAATATAATTTCTATGGTACCCCAAAAACCTATCAAGGCAGCAGCTTCCATGTAACCCCCAGGGTACATTAGAACATAGAAATTGAACTGTAAACTGTGTTACAGAATTTTATGCAATCAATGAAAGGGAACCAAAGAAACCCATGAATCAAATGTGTTCAGCCGTTAATGACAAAGAGAGTCTATCTGACTTAGACCAGGCACTCATGAAGGAACAGAACATTGACAAGGATAACCCCATGACAGGTGCTTCAGCAAGAGTGATCTGGGTGAAAAAACACAAAGGAAGCCCCCTGGAGAAAGCCAGACTGTAGTATATTTGTTAAAATATTTATTTTATTTAGAGCATGTGTGTTTGTGTGTGTGTGTGTGTGTGTGTGTGTGTGTGAGCGTGTGTGTATTTACTTGTACCCAGGGAGGCCAGAAGAGGATATCAGATGCCCTGGAACTGAAGTTACAGGCAGTTGTAAATCAACGTATGTGGGAGTCAGGAATTGGTTTTGGATCCTCTGCAAGAGCAGCCAGTGCTCTTAACCACTGAACCATCTCTCTAGCCTCTGTTTAGTTTCTGTTTGAGACAGATACTCAAATAGCACAGGATGACCTTGAACTCACTAATTAGATGAAGAGGATCTTCAGTGTCTGGTCCTCTTGCCTCTACCTTCCAAGTGCTGGGATTGCAGGTGTGCCCTACCATGCTCAATGTATGTAGTGCTGGAAGTGGAATCCAGGCTTTCTGCATTCTCGGCAAGGTCTTTACCAACTCAGCCACATCCCCAGCTCACTGTAAGAACATTTTAATAGTTGTTTTCCAAGCAAAGACATTTTCTGTAGTGTACAGTGATCTATCAGTCCAGTCTCTCAGGAAATATCATCAAAATTGAATTAGTGACTTCTTAGTGTAAGATAGTATTTTGATTCAAATGCTTGAGTATACCAGGAGGAAGTTTTACCTCAAGTATTCAGATTATTGCCACTCTCTCTTCTTCCTTTTATTGATGTTGATGTGTCTATAATAAATGATATCTCCTGTTTATTTTTCTATTTGTGAAATCCATCATAAATTGCAAATTTCCTGCAATCAGCCTGGTAGACAAATACAATAATGCTGCTTTATTTGTATAATCAGGCTGTCTCGGAGATTTCATTTCTCTGTCGGAGACACACATAGCATTTGAGGAGGGTAATATTGGAATCTTAGGCCCCATTCATTAGTATGCCTGTTCATCTGTCTTTGTGGCATGCTTCGCGGGGGCTACCAGAGTATAATCAGGGTGTAGGTGTCTTGGTTGAGCAAAGCATCCAGCTTATTAATGCCCAAACTGTGCAGAGTAAAACCCATTTATGAGGTGAAAACACATGAGAAGAATATTAAATTGAAAGTAGAGGAGTATTGTCCTACTCCTGATCTACTACTTCCAGCTCTCTGCCTTTTCTTTCTTTCTCTTCCTTCCTTCCTTCCTTCCTTCCTTCCTTCCTTCCTTCCTTCCTTCCTTCCTTCCTTTCACCTTTCCTTTCCTTTTTTAATTAAAAAAAATTCCTGGTTGAGTCTGAATCTAGGTATAGTGGCGTGTGCCTTTAGTTGCAGCATTCAGGAAGCAGAGGTAGGCAGATCTCTGTGAGTTCGAGGCTGGCCTGGTCTACATAGTAAGTTCTAGGACAGCCTGAGACCCCATCTTGAAAACAAAAAAATGATGTGTGTTTTCCCTGCTTGCATATATGTGCACACTGTGGGTGTAGTGCCCCGGAGGTCAGAAGGGTGAGTTAAATACCCTAGAGCTGGAGTTACAGATGATTGCGAACTGCCATGTGGGTTCAGGGAATCAAATTTACGTCCTCTGGAAGAGCAGCCAGTGCCCCTAACTGCTGAGCCATCTCTTCAGTGTCCTTTTTATTTGCTTAGACGGTCCCACGTAGTTCAGGTTAGCCTGGAACTTACTTTGTAGCCAAGGATGACTTCTGATCCTCCTGCTACTACCACTCAGGAGCTGGGATTACAGGTGTGCACCATCACACCCAGGTTGCGCAATGCTGGGGCAGGGATTCAGGGCTTCATGCCTGCGAGCCAAGCACTCTGCCTGAGCCACGTTCCCATCCTTGTCTTTTCTTTCTGCTATTTCCCCAGCCAATTGACTCTCCAACCTCAACCCCTTGCAAGCTCACCGAGTTCTAGAGGAAAGATTGGCCACACCCTTCAATTCTGGGCACCCTACTCCCACTTCAAATCCTTTAGTAGATGTGGTTGAGCTCACCCCCTGGCCTTACATGTTATTTGTTCCGTCTAATTGCTTTGCTGCCAGACCCTACATGCTTTCATTCCTACAGCTCCATTCTCTTCTCTAAGTTCATCTTTCTTTCTCTTAGGTAAGCTTAGCTCAACTTTATGAAAATACACTTGACACAAAACTAACCTGTGTAGTTCTACGTTTACTTGTGCAGTCATTTGATGGTGTCTGTGTTTCTTTGTATTTCTCCATGGCAGGAACTGTTCCTAGTTTTGTTTTTCCACTGTGTGTGTGTGTGTGTGTGTGTGTGTGTGTGTGTGTGTGTTTGTATGAAATGTATGTTAACGTATGTGTATGCACATCTGTATGGGGATGTATGTAGACTGCAGAAGCTGACGTTGGATGTCTTCCATTATTGCTGCCACTTCCTTTAGGCAGAACCCTTCACTGAGCCTGGAGCTAACCGATTGTCTAGATTAGCTGATCAGCAAGCTTAGGGTATCTGTCTATCTCCACCCCACCCAGCACTAGGATTCCAGAGGTCCATAACCATGTCCATCTTTTCATGAGTGCTCAGGATTTAAACCTGGTCCTCATGCTTGTGTGACAGGCATTGTGCCAACTGAGCCATCTCTTTAGCTTCTTTTTCTCTACTTCACACCATTGTCTCAGCAGTGTCCAGTGCAACACAGATTTCAATAGATGTTTGTTGACTCTGTAAATAAATGAACAAGCCTCAGCTGTGTTAGGTCTCAACCTCAGGACAAATGACTGAGGTGCCTATCCAACATATCAAAGTGAACCTGGCCCCCAGGTTCTCCCAGCATTTCTCAATACTTGTTAAAGGGGGTTAGCATACCCTGCCCCCTACCCTAAGCTCTCCAGCCTAGGGAAGGCCTTCCCCCAGCTTCTGATCCTTATATAAATAACCTCAGCCATTTTGGACACATGATTTCTTGGCTTCTTGGCTCCAGGCTCTTCTCCTAGCCCCTGCCTCTTTTTCTCACTCTTGCCCTAGCCTCTCTCTCCTCTCATGGCCAGTTCAGTCTGAACCCTTCCAGATGCCTCTGGCTCTTTTCTCTCTTTTATCTACAGTAAACCTTCTCCTCAGCTCTGCCTTGGAGCATCATGTCCTCACTGTTTGATTTCATTCAAGCTCGACTTTGGGAAGTGTCATGGTTGGTCTCCATTGCCAACTTGACAAGATTTAGAATCATCTAGGAGACAACCCTCTGGGCATGTTGTCTGTGAAGGAGTTTCCACACTGAGTTAATGGAGTTGGAAATACCATCCTAAATGTGAATGGCAATAGTCCACCAACTGAGGTCCTGGACTGCCGAAGAAGGAAAAAGCAAGTTGAGCACAGACAATTATCTCTGCTTCCTGACTGGATCCAGTGTGGCCAGCTGCCTCCAGCTCCTGCCGCCACGCCTTCCCACCATGATGGACTGTGCATCCTCAGACTGGAGGCAGAATAAACCCTTCCTGCCTTAAGTCACTCCTTGCCAGGTGTCTCTTGCGGCAGTGAGAAAGATAACTGATACAGAACTGAAGTCCTGTGGTACCCTGGACATGCACCTATGGAGCTTATCATTCTTCAAACAAGTTCAAGCTGATCAAGAATGCTCAATTCCAAGGGTTGCCTGTATCCTTTGAGGCCTCTAAGAGGACAGGGCGGGCAGGTAGCTCAGTGGGTAAAGGAACTCACTGCCAAACCCAAACCCGACATCTGAGTTCAGTTCCTGGGATCCACATGGTAGTAAGACAGAGCTGACTCCTGCAAGTTGTCCTCTCACTCTCTCTCTCTCTCTCTCTCTCTCTCTCTCTCTCTCTCTCTCTCTCTCACACACACACACACACACACACACACCATGTACATACAAAAATAAACAAGTGAGATTTTAGAGAAAAGCCAGGCTGCCACCGTGAGATGTTCTCTCCGAGTCGGTGACCGTTCTGTGCTGATCAGCCCCGCAGTAGCTACTTTAACCTCATGCTCCTGTCAGAAATAACCACAGAGAGCAAGGAAGTAGGGTGGTTCCAGCTTTTAGTAGTCCTTGTTAAACTGCTTAACGTTATGCTAATGCAGAAGTTTTAGCAGGGCTTTATACTAGGTTTCTGATGGGTTAGGGGCTCAAGAAGACACTGGGATGGGTTACAGGAGAATAAGGAGTTTATTGGATGAACTGTTGACGCCATGGACAGACAGACAGAGGCAACAGCATGACGGCAGCTGCAAGGAGAGGTCAGGTCTCAGCGTTAGAGGCAGACAGCCGGACAGGTCTCTCAAGAAAGGAACCAGAGGTCACAATGCAAAAGTGGGCTCTCTTTTCTGAGCTTCTAAGTGTGAGGGAGATTTCACAGTGAAAGCGTGCAGCCGGGCTCCCCAGGCGGAGGCAGGGAAAGAGGTGGGGACTAATTTGTGACCACCCATATCCAGTTTGATGTAAACTCACTTCAAGGTAGGAGATCTTGACACTAGGAAGTCTGTTAACTAGAGACTCTCACACACAGCATCTCAATAGGGCCCTTATCCGCCCCCACCCCGTGTGTGTGTGTGTGTGTGTGTGTGTGTGTGTGTGTGTGTGTGTGTGTGTGTGTGTGTGTGTGGTGTGCACGCACTGCAGGTACTTGGCTTGAGCAGGGGAGGCTGGATTCTAACCTTACATTCTTACACTCTGAGCACATTTTAGCCAGGAGAGCCTCAGGGAGAAGGGAGGCAGTAACATTTTGAAAATATTAATGTGCTTTCATATCCTCTTTAAGTTGACTTTCTCCCCCCAGTCATCTCGCTCAAAGCTAAGCCAG
Organism: Ondatra zibethicus; assembly: GCA_004026605.1. NCBI lineage: Eukaryota > Metazoa > Chordata > Mammalia > Rodentia > Cricetidae > Ondatra > Ondatra zibethicus. The sequence continues at coordinate 27,700 of PVIU01013563.1, read as the reverse complement.
GAGGCTAATGGCCCCAGAGGAGGAAATAGCAGGTACCGCCTGCTCTCAACGTGTCCTGCATTGGTTTGGAGAACAGAGGCTGTATCTCTTGACCTCTTGAGCTGAGTGGTCATGTTGAAAGCCAGGCTTTTTGATGGGTGAAAGAACCCGAAGCCCTAGATCTCTCGCTTTAATGTTTCTAGAGCACAGATCCGTGCACCGGACCATTCACCCTCATCCACCACCACAGCGAAGGCCTGGGCGAGCCTTGGAAGCCATTATGATGCTTTACAAAAATAATGAATGGCAGCATCGTCTGCCGTGCTGCCCATGGGCAACGGCATTTGCTGCATTACAATTTGGATCGATTTCAGGGCTGGCTGTGGTTCCAGAATGGAAAGGAAATGGTATAAGCATTCTGGCAGGAATTCAGATGTTCCGAAGAGTCACTTGTGTCCCCCTTTGGCTGTAAGACTTTTGAAACAGTGGTCCTCAGGAAACCGGGATTTCCCTAGGAGGCTCATGCTGGGGAAGAAGAAGACTATAGGCGGGTGCCAGCCCAAAGAGGAACTTCTCTCCAAGGACGAGGTTTCCCAGAGTTCTGACAACTTGTCAGACCACCTTGCAGGGGACGGAGGAGCTCAGGCTTTGATGGCTCAGTGATACACGTTAGCTGTGACTGCTTAGCCACTGGTCTCTGTTTCAGCCTGACCTTAATGCTCATACCCTGAGGATGGACTTGAGGTCCACTGGCTTTCCCTGTTCCTCTTCCCAAAGTGGCCACACGGTGTTATCTCTTTTTCTCTTCTTTTCCCTATGACTTGTGTGTTTAATTGTCTGCTGGGGGGGGGGGGGCGGGGAGTCAGCACCTGGCTCATTAGGGCGGACAGGGTCAAGGCTCTGACTCCAATAGCCCTGTTGGGATACAGCCCTGGAGAGTGGCTGTCAGTAGCTTTAGGGGAGAAGTGAGCTTGAGGTCATCAATGAATGATGTAGCCTTCTTGGCTCACTGCAGCCTCCAGGGATGTCCTACACACTCCTACAGACTCCTAGGTGGTCTCTAGACTTTATTGGAACATCCTGAGGCTAGGGATCTTTCACACTCATTATGCTATTGGGGAATTCAAGGTCTCCATTTTGGGTTCTTAGTCTCATTAGCAAAAGAAAAGCTGACTCAGAGGAAAGCCTGAGGGTGGTTTTATTAGAAATAGAGAGAGAGAGAGAGAGAGAGAGAGAGAGAGAGAGAGAGAGAGAGAGAAAGAGAGAGAGAGAGAGAGGCAGACAAGCTATAAACCTTGGTGGCTGCCGGGAGGAGGGAGATGAAGAAGAGGAGGGAAAGTGAAATATTAGCAGGCGGCCTCATGGTGAGAGAAATGGTGGTGGCGATGGAAAAGAACAAAACCGTGGTGTGGGGAAAATACGGTCAGTGTATGTGTGTGTGGTGTGTGTGTGTGTGTGTGTGTGTGTGTGTAGTGTGTGTGTAATGTGTGTGTGTGTGTGTAGTGTGTGTGTGTTTAGTGTGTGTGTGTGGTGTGTGTGTGTGTAGTGTGTGTATGTGTGTGTGTGTGTGTGTAATGTGTGTGTGTGTGTGTGTGTGTGTGTAGCTGGTAGAAAGAAAAAAAAAGGCAAAATTACACTTTACTGAGTGACTCAGAAAGGAAGGCAGGTTCTGCAGGGTTACACGGTGGTGACCCGGCAAGTGGGTGTCCCAGGGTCTGGTTTCTAGGAAAGATATCTACATTATCTCATTGAGGGGATGCTTATTCTCCCCCTCTCAGGAGGAACCAGTTCTCCTGGAAGCAAGGAGTCCTGACTGGGTGATTGACAGACTGAGCTGATTAGCTCGTAAAATATGTTATATTTTGGGCAGCTGAGAATGTAGGGTCCCTACCCAGAGCCAGAGATAGAGAGTAGATTCTATTCTTTTGACTAGGAAGAGGTGGCTTTGCCTTAACAATACTACGAATAATAAGTTCAGATACTGTCACCTTTTTGTGTGATGATTTAAATCTTAAGGGTTCGTGGTGAAACTCTCTTTCCTAGTGTCACCAAACAGGAGGGCAAAGTCCAAAGTCCACGATGGAAGAGTGCATTCTCAATGGCCTTCAAGCTTGCTCAGATCTGTAAGCTGCTTATATTCTCGTTAGGTTGATGGGTTGATGGTTCCAACTGTGGCTTCTGCATCTAGAGCACAGGGGAGCCATCCAAACAGTGACTGGCTGGAAGTTCTCCAAGCTCCATCGAGCTCCTCTTTCCCGTTAAGAGGTACACCCTGTCCCAGTTATTCAGTGAATAGATGGGGGACTTAGCCACTGTTCTACTGCTGTGAAGAGACACCAGAACCAAGAGAACTTTTATGAAAGAAAGGATTTAATTGGGGGCTTGCTTACAGTTTCTGAGGCTTAGTCCATTGTCATGGTGGGGAGCATGGTGGAGTGCAGGGGGGCTCTGGAATAGTAGCTGAGAGCTACGTTCTAATTCATAGGCAGACAGACAGACTGAAGGGGACACACACACACATACACACACACACACACACATACACACACACACACACACACACAGGAGCCTGTGAGCGCCTCTGCCTCTTAATCCTTGTAATCCTTTCAAATACTTCCACTCCCTGGTGACCAAGCCTTCAAGTATGTGAGCCTATGAGGGCCATTCTTATTCAAATCTCCTCAGTGAGGAAAGGATTGGCAGAAGTAATTAAAGTCCCCAGACAGGGAGATTTCCTGTGTACCTGATGCCTTGAATGTGAGTCTAGAGATCAGAAATGGAGTCAGAGCCTCCAAGTGTGAGAGGAGTTTGGCGAGGAAGACCTCCTTGCTGCTGACTTCAGACATGGAGAGACTCTCTGTTAGAAGAAGGTTCAAGGTCACAAGAAAGACCTGCTGAAATGTCTCAACAATACAAATCTACTCCTGATCAAGAGAGTCTGCTGTGCACAAGGTCAGAAGAACAAGCACCTGGTCTAGGAAGTGCGCCTGGCTTTTATTCTAATGCAATGGTGACTGTCTTTTCCCCATTGATTAGAGTCCTGCCTCACAGTCTTTGAGATGGGCTAATTTTAAAAGAATCCAGCAAAGGCAATGAAGGCTTTCTGGGCTGCCCCTTTGATATAAAAATGTAGCAGGGGCTTGTGTAAATAAAGGTACGTGGTGGTGGGATTCAAACATTTGCATGAAATTTTTACAAAGTAGGGAGATAAAAAGATTCGAATTACTGGTCATCAAATAGGATTGTCGGTGGCCCGGGGAACTCAGATTCAGTTGACCCTAAATTCCACATTTCAGCACGAAAACTGCTTCATGAAGCTTTTAAAGAAACAGAGCAAGAAAATGATGCATGGGCCTAGCTAGCTGGCTGGATGTTTGGAATCCTGGCTACCTTGGTCATCAAAGAGAAGTTTGGTATTGGATTCATCTCATAACTGTCATCCTTTAGGGTGCTTCTTCACCTTATTGTGTGGCAGTTTGAGTCATCAGAGTTGTCAGAGGTGGAGTCTGGGACCTGCAGCCCTAACAAGCTACACTCAGGACCACCATCCTCAACAGGCCCATTAGAGACAAGTGACAGGAAAGCAGGCAGAGGAGTTACTCATTGTGGTCACATTGAGAAGAAGACAAATACAGGGGTCCAGTGACCTCCCCATGTCCATCTTTGGGTCCCAACACAATGTTTAAATAGAAGATAACAGATGTGCATAACTAATCGGTTCAGGACTAGGTGTGGGCTCTGGGCTATCTTGTGAGGTGCTCTGATGGATAGATTGTTAGATGTGTGCAAATATATTTTGGGGAGATAAATTCTCCCTCTCGCTGGCAACAAGTTCCAAAGCCTTTTCCTCCTCTGAGCAAATTCTAATTTCTTGGGGTTTGTTGTCTCAATAGGGAGTATAGTCTCTTTAGAATGTCTTCATTCCTGCCAACATCGTTTACATTGGGTGCTAAATAAATATTGGTGAATACGGCAATGTCAGGCTAGCTCTGCTGCTCCTAGGAGCCTTCCTCTGCAACCCGCATCTTCACCGTTGAGCTTCCATAGGGAGAAGATGGTAGAGGGGCACCCACTGCAATACTGAGAGCCAGTCTCACTCAAAAGAGCTCTCCCGGACTATGAAACGTTAGCATTTCCTGACTAACTTTAGGGCTCCTGCCAATTTGGAAACTTGACAACATTTCCTGTTTGTACATACTCTATGTTAGGAGCGGTTCCGGCAGAGGCGCTTTACTGGTCTACAAGGTGGCTGTGGAGCAGAGAACAGTGTCGTTACCCAAAACTGACAGCCGTATCAGGAGGCATGGCTGCTGTGCTAAGCGTCTATTGTGCTTGTTAAATGACTAACTGGCTGTGAATCCAAAGGCATGTACAGGCAGGAGTCAGGCCCAGTTGGAATGACAAGGTTTGTTGAACTCATAAAGAGAAGACATCCCCATGGGGATGGGGAGACAGCTCGGTTAGTGGAGCGCTTGCTTCGCTCTCCACCTGAGTTTGATCCTCAGCATCCATATTTCAAATGTCAGGTTTGGTTGCATTTGCTTGTAATCTCGGTGCCGAGGGGAACTGTGGCTCACTGGCCAGCCAGCCTAGCCCAATTACCCAGCTCCAGTTTCAGTGAGAGGTTCCGTCGCAAAAAGCAGAATGGCTCTTATGAAATATCTGAGGATATCCTCTGGCCTCAGCATATGTCTGCATGCACACACACACACACACACACACACACACACACACACACACCTACAAAGGAAAGACGTTCTCTTCTCTAATGAAATTGGAGTGGTGCTGGAGGGCTGGGAATCTGCCCTACCTTGGACGGTAAACACTCCAGGAAGTGTTTTAGCGGAGCAGCGGTCATTTGGCTTCATGTGTTATTTGGTTTTCTATTCTAATTCTTTGGAAGACATGATATACTCAGCGGAAACATGGCTTTCTGGGAATTTATAGGTCTATTTTCTCTACACTACCATTCTGAAAAACTAAATAGCACGTTGAGACGGCAGCCGCATGTTTTCTCTATTTAAAAGACAGCCGATGGGTTGTCAGTGTTTCTCAAGTTCAAGATCGTCTTGACAGAGGTGACAAATGGGTCGCGTTGGTGACTGAAGGTTGAAGTCTAGATGATAATGGAGGATTCTGGAGGAGACAGGCTGAGCTCTTTCTTGAGCCTGGGGTTTTCCTATCACTCAATCTCTTGCAAACTCGCCTCCTTTGGGAAGCCCACCGGGAGTGGCTTCGCCCTCTCTGATAGTCCCACAGATCTCTCTGTTTTGTTGCAAAGTGCAATTTCACCAAATATGAAAGGGAATTTTAGTGGGCGTGATATCCTTTTGAGGGTGGAGAATGCAGAGCTAGTGCCCCTATTTCAAGGAGCACAATATTCCTCTAAGTAGGGCATCGAGGTATTGACATGGGCTACTCTAGAAGCTTAAAAATAGCCTTGGATGAAGGGTAGAGGAAGTGATTGTTTATGAATCCAGCTAATCCTTGGCTCTAGCATTTTTACTGACTGAACTGCCTAATTGAAGTTTACTCCAGAGGTGTGGCCTGTGACTTTGATATTCATGGTGTGGGTCATGGACCAGCAGCCACCTGGTGGAAGGTGTAAATGTTGAATTAGCATCTGCATTGTGAAGAAATACTTGTGAGTCCTTTGTCTTAATGTTTAAGTATAGGAAGAAAGGATCTACAACACATTGGGTTCTCTCTCCTCTCTCTCTCTCTCTCTCTCTCTCTCTCTCTTTCTCTCTCCCTGTGTGTGTATGTGTGTTCTAGAAATTGTCCTTAGTCCCATATTGTTCGAAAATGACTGAACCTCAAGAAACCTTAGTCTCTTTTCCCTAGTGAACATCATTTTACCACCTTGCTCAGAATATTTTTTTTTTTTTTTTAACAAAGGTTCTGGCGATGAACTGCTTGCAAACACTTTGCTGAATGAGCTACCTCCCCTGTCCTTCTACGTGGTCTTCAAAGAGGAATTGTAATACATTCTCAGGCAGATTTGAGCCTGCTGTATTTGTGACTCTGGATCCAGGGTGCAACAGCTAATGTTTGGAATGCTGTGCCCCTACCAAGGTCAGGAAGTGGGCTGGGATGAAAAGAGGAAGGGAGGCACCGAGATAGGCTGTTTAGCTAAAGCTGGCATTTGTGTTCTTTAGACTGCATCTGAACAATTGGACTGCCTGGGCTTGGTGGAAATTCAGCTACTGTGCTTGGGTGAAGCTCAACTGCTTGTGACAAGGATGGGTTACAGCTTACTTACGTATCAAGTTAGGTTACAGTTCACAATGTTCATAACAACTCTTGGGCTAGGTTTTGTATGCAGGCCCCACCTAATTGACTTTAGTAGTGGGTATCTTTCTGTACTTCTGTTTTCCTCATGATGAGTCCTGGGTTGCCTTTCCCAGAGGATAGTATAGGGGGACACAAGCAGAGATGGCCATTAACTAATGAATAGACGGTGAAACTGTGATCTATGTACACAAAAGAATTCTATTAAGGCATAAACAAAAGTGAAATCATGAAATTTATGGGGAAATGGATGGGAACTGGAAAGGATCACATCAGATTACCTAGGCTTAGAAAGACAAACATCATGTATTCTCTCCTATGTAGATGCTAGCTTTTAATATTCATATATGTGTATTTATGTGAGCGTGGGTATAGAGGCCAGATAACTAGAAAGGGCCCCATGATGGGGGCAGGGAAGGCATCAAGAGAAAAGTGTCGCAGGGTAATACAACATAAGCCGGAGGAATATGGAAACTGGCATGTCAGGAGACAGAGGTTTCAATGGGGATGGGACACAGGGAGGTGGGAGAGAGGAGAGGACCGGCCCCAAGCCCCAAAAATTTGAGAGCTGCCAGAGAAACCAGCAGCAGCGCACTCCAGTTTCTAAATGGTGCTGCCAGGAGCTGGTTAATACCAAATCTGCAGGGTGTGCTGTTTCCTGCCTGGGACCTGACTCAGGTCACTGATGATATCAGAATGTGGCTGTCCTCACTGCAGAATCAGTTTGAGTTTGACCATTGACCTGAAAAACAAAAGTCCTTAACTGTGCCTCAGGTCAAGTGCATGCTTGGCTTCCAGCTAGCAGCCTTACCGCAGGGATTTTCCAGTTACGTCCTGATACGGTATCAGCCAGGACTGATTTGTTTTAGATTCAGAATCTCAGGTTGGGTGCAGCTCAGTGGTACAGTAACTTGCCCAAGTTTGAGCCCTAGGACCAGAAAATCCGAAAACTAAAACTATATAAAAGTCATGATGACAATAATGCTTCTAAAGTAAAATCCCATTCTTGATACTAAGAATATTTGTCATAGAAAACAAGTAATAGAGGCTGTGAATGGGGTTGGTGGAGCGCCTCCCCAGCATGCACAACGCCTTCGACTTGAAGGGTAGCCCTACCTAAACCAGGTAGAGTGCCGCACACCTATGATTCCAAAGCTCAGGAGACAGAGACCAGAAGGTCCAGGGTTTTCCTGCATACCGAGTTAGCAGTCAGTCTATCTCAAAAAAAATTTTTTTAAAGGGAATGGCATATTTATTACTTTCTAGAAATCAGAGTTCCTTGAGCATGAAAAAGAGTAATTGGTGGAATATTTTGTTCAATGTCGTATTGAAATTTGACTAGAATTTTATTTTGATATAGCTAGGCTGCATCAGCTCTGACGGCTAGGGTGGGTGTTATTTTTGGTTGTCTTTGCAAGCTGAGAGAGAAAGGAGCTACTCTCTGAAACGGCTCTCCAAGAAGTCACAACTGTTGGTGGCTGTGATGGTTGGCCTTGTTAACTTGGAACCACTAGGGCACAGTCTCAATCAACAAGGGATGTCTAAAATCAGCTTGTCTATGCCCAACTTGAGATGGCAAGGGGAACCTTACAACCTCTGCAGACTTCAGAAGAGACGCCGGCCCTTGGTTCTTCCATGGCCTTGTGGCTGCTGCCTTTCTTTGGTTGTGGATGGATAGAGTCCAGGGGCAGCAACCACATCTCCCCCTGCTCTGTTTTCTCAGCATCTGCTGTCTTATTCCATCTGAGCTGCTACCACAAAATGCCACAGACTCTGTGCCCCAGACACAGCAGGATTATATTGCTCACAGTGGGTAACTGAGAGCTCAAGGAGAAGGTGCTGGTAGGTTGGAACCATTTTTGGGTTGCTGATGTATGATTTTTTTTGCTGTGTTCTTGTCATGGTTCATATTGACTTGTCAGCTTGACAGGATCCAGAATGACCTGGAAGACAAACGTGTGGCATGTTTGTGAGAATTGCTAGATTAGGTTAATACTGAGGAAAGACCCACTGTAAATGTCTGGGACCCTAAGCCTGGGGTCCTGGACTGAAGAAAAAGGAGAAGATGAGCTGGGCACCAGCTTTCCTCTTGCTCTGTCTCCTGACGGTTGATGCTGTGTGGTGGACCAGCTGCCTCGCACTCAGGCTGCCATGCTGTCTCTGTCACGATGGACCATGCCCTCAAACTGAGAGACAAATTAACCCTTCCTTTATTAAGGTGCTTTTGTCAGCTATTTGGTCACAGAAATGAAAAAAAAAAAAGTAACCAATACAGTCCTTACATGGCAGGGGAGGCAAGATACTTTCTAGGGCCCCCCTTTTTTTTAAAAATAGGGACACCCATCCCATTTATGAGGGCTGCTGTTGCTGGGGTACGGTTTGAGGGTGTCCTTGAGGGGTTATGTGTTCCAGAAGCATGGCGTCCTGTGTGCTGGAGTAAGCAGAACTTTTCAGAAGAGGGTCTTAGTGTACTTGTGTTCACGGAAGTCTCATTGGGTGGAGAATTCCTGCAAGAGTGGGCTGTTGTAGTGGGGCAAGGCTGACCCCTCTAGCACTGTGCCATCTGGGGCACAATCCCTATACGATACCAGATTCTGTGCTGGGATGTCATGAAAGCCTTTACCAGCAATGCAAACCAATGGGGTCGCCTAGTCCCAGATAGTTAACATCTCAGCTGTGATTGTAAGGAATTCTTTCTGCTTTATATTTGTTCATTTTTTTAGACAGTGCCATGGGGGGAGGGGAGACCAAAGCATGGGCTTTGCCCTTATAATGTAGTAAGTCCTCAAAGGCCACACATGGTATCATCATACTGATGGTAACATTTTGGGGATCAAATCTCCTTCGTGTCATCTTCTAAGAAGGTATCTGAGGGCACTGGGGGCTCACTCTTGAAAGCCATTATTACCTCCTTACCTTCAGATCTTTATCATCATGGCACCTGCCAATATATTTTTTCCTTGTTAGGTAACATTTCCCAGTTTCTAGAGATTATGACATAGTGTTTTGGGAAAAAATTTTTTGGTTATATTTTATTTTAGTGTATGTGCATGTGCGTACATGGACACGCACATGAGTGCACCTTGGCATGTGCGCAGAGGTCAGAGAACACCTTTATCTCCACCATGTGAGTTCTAATGATTGGACTTAGGTTATCAGGTTTATCTACTGAGACATCTCACCCAGCTAGAAGTTATTTTAATTAATTAAGTTTTTTTTTTGAGACAAGGCCTCGTGTATCTCAGCCTCAGCTATGTTGACAAGGATGACCTTGATCTTCAGATCTTCCAACCTCTGCCTCCTGAGTTCAGGGATTATAGTTTATTCAGTTCTGGAACCCAGGGCCTTGTGCATATCAGGCATGCCTGCTTCCAACTGAGCAACATCCACAGCTCTTGGGGGAAGATTTTTAGACTGCCACAGGTGACAAGGGCTTGCCACAGGGTGTAAACGTATGCTCACAATCTCCTGACCTACAGGGAGGCCTGGTAGAACAGAATCCAAGAAGGCCCCTATGTTCTAATCCCCTCTCCGCTTCTTGTAGGAATACGCAGGATTAGTTCCTCATTGGTTCAGATCCTCAGTTTCATCCTCTCCACATTAGACAGAGCCAATGTCAAAGACTGGTTTGACCTTCAACAGGAAGCATGTAGACCCCAGTGCTGAGCTTAGCATGTAGAAGAGCCTCAACAAAAGCCAGGTGTTTATAATTACCTTGTAGTACCGTGGAAAGAGTTCTGCCAGAAGAGTCAGGAGAACTTGGTTATAGAACTTTCTAGGCCTCTGGATTTTATCATTTTGAACAGATCATAGTTGATTTCCTTTAGTAAAAAATAAGTTGAGGAATTTGAGAAGTCTCCATAGAGATGACGCCAAAAGCGAATTTGGGTTCTAGATTTGGGCACCCTCTAGGGTGGACACCTGTGATGGCCCCTCGATGTTATAAAGATGTGTAGACATAGGCATTTCATTGCTGTGTGTGCAGTATAAGCATCTTTGAAGATCCTTTTACACAGGTGCAAATGACAGCCCAGGAGAGGTGTTCCAGGGTGGCTTTGAGGAGCCTCCAGGGCTGGGGAGATTTCTCAGTCGGTGAAGGGGTGAGGACCTGAGTTCAGATCTCCAGCACCCTGTACAAAACTTGATGCAGTGGTGTGCATATATTATCCCAGTCCTGGGGAGGCAGAGATCGATGTATCTCTGGAATTCACTGTTAGCCAGTCTAGCTAAATTGTTCAGTGAGAGACCCTGACTTAAAAATAAGATGGTGGGAAACAAACCACTCTTAATGGTAGACCCTATGCGCAGCAGGAGGTGGCCAACACAAAAGGAACTCAATGGCATTTTGGAGGTTCTTTGTCTAATAATGTTGTTTGTGTTAGGGCATTTTTTTAAACCTCAGAGGTCCTTTGTATATATATATATTAAAGCTTCTGGTTTTATGTTTTTATGGGATTCCTGTATGTGTGAATGTGTATGTCTCTGCATCTATGTATTTCTTGTGCTTTTTTTCAGATCTTTTTCTTATGTTTGTTTATTTTCTAACAAGAGACAGAAAGAGTATGGATCTGGATGGGGGAAGGAAAGGAACTGGGAGAAGTTGGGGGAGGAGAAACCATAACCAGAATGTATTGTATGGAAAATATATTTTAATAAAAGAAAAAAATATAATATGGTGAGCGATTTTGGAAGACTCTTGAGGTCAACCTCTTGTCTCCACATGTATGTGTCTGTTTAGTTACATGCACGCGTGCATGCACACTCACATACACACACAGGTGACTGCAGTGAGCTCATCCCAGGCAGAGAGGTGAGACTCAAAAGTTCTGAGGTTTTTGTGCTAGAGCAGCCCCCAACCCACCCACACCCATTCTGGGAGGGAGCTTTTGATGAATGGACTTGGTGATGTTTTCTTCATACACCTGTAAGGCCCAGCCATTATTGGCCATGGAGATCGATATATCAAAATAAATTTTCAAAAGACTATCATCAAACCTAGCTTTGTTTCCCAAAACACAAAAATCCCTGCCCCGAGGAGGGAAAGCTGAGCTTCATCAAAAAATAAACAGTTGATGGCTAAGACATCACTTACATCTTGCTCGTCCATCAAGACGGAGGCACTGTGGAAACCAGTTGTGTCTCACGATCCACATTTCCGACATCCATTGAAACTTGAGGCGCTGTGAGTGTGTTCTCCCCATTTTGCTCATGTTAATGATAATAATGAGAACGTTCAATGACATTCTGGATTTATATTGCGCTTGTCTTCAGGGCGCTCGAAGCATTTTGCGTGCAGTAGGCTCATCAATCCTCACGTGGCTGTGAAATGTTGGATGCAGGTAATGTTTGTAATTATATTCAGCTTATACAGAGCCTGTGGCTGGAGGAGGGTCCAGTGAGTTCTGCTGCTTTGTGTGGGGAGACTTGGAAACCGGATGCCTTTTGTACTTTTCTGCCTGCTCCCTCTCTCTCTGCCTCAGTTTCTACCACTGTTCAGGAGTATATTGTCTCACCTTACAGTGATATTAGATGGATGACTGACTGTATTAATCTTATTAGCTGACAGTAATTCTTTAGTTTTTGTAAAGTGACAAGTGCTTGTATATATAATTATATAATTCTTGTGAAAATCCTATTTTGGAACCCAGATACACTCAAAGCAAACAAAACATGCTAGCTGAGAGGAGGGGCCTATGGGTTCATCATTCCCTGAGGATCAGTAGGCAGTTGACAGTTGCTAGGGGAGGGCGAGACATGTTTCTTCATGGTCTAGCCACTGGTAAGTTACTCATACTCCTATAAAAAAAAACCTTTATGTATGTTTTTTAAAGCCTAATTAAACTCACCAAATCTCACTCCTTCTCCCCAAACACCCCCAGAAGTTGAAGGGGAAAATAGTTGGTAAGAGGAAGAGGATCTGTGGGAAAGGGGGATACGACAGGGTAATGGGGGTGCATATGATCAAACAACATTATATGTATGTATATGGAAATTTCATAATAAGCCCATTCTGTATAATTAATAAATGTCAATACAAATCTTACATATTTTGTACGTTATATAATATTTACCTATCTTTATGTTAGGTCATGAAATGCATTTTCCTTCATTTCCTTAGCAGAGTTAGTTGCTAATCTTGACCTTCAGTTTCTAAGGCTTGCGCTGTCTATTGCTCATGGGGTGCTTGGGAGGGGCGGCAGGGAGGGCACACAGTTGGTTTGTGGGGTGACCAGTACGAGGCAGGGGCCCCCAGATGAGCTCCACTAAAGTCAACCACCAGGGTAGCTCCTTTGGGTCTGGAGCTGTGGGTGAGGTGGGCACACCTCTTTCTACTGCTCTGCACTGGGATGCTCTTGCGGGTCTTCTCTGAAAACTGAGATTTTAGGTTTAGGGTTCAAGGAGAACAATGAAGAGAATATTCTTTTCAGAGGAGTTATTAATCTCATGGACATACAACCAGCTAGCCACATGGTAGGGGCTCTAAGGAGAGTCCAGGTTCCCACATCCCTAGTCAGACAGCATGGTGGGGGCTTTGGTTGGTTGAGATCTGTTAGGCAGAGTTGGGGGTATCTTCTTACAGGTCTTAGAGGAAAGGGAAGGTTCTATGTCTATGGTTGATGAGTAGCCCACAGAACCCTGCAGCCAGGCTGTCCCTGAGGACAGAGCAGGAGGGGTCCTTGTCTCAGGGAAGGAATATAAGACTCTGAGGATGTGGAGGAAATGAGAAGGGGCACATAGCCATTAGATTGCTAACCCTCTGATGTCCTGAGTCTCGCAGTCTGACGTCCATAACTTGCTTGGGAAGCAGGAATGGCGTCTGCCATTACCTGAAATCTGGGCCCTCTGGGGAGTCTGTTAGTGGGTTACAGATTCTCAGACTGGTTCTCCATAGGGTTTGCCACTTCCTCTACGACAGTGGTAAGAAAGAGGCTGCTGTGAGTGGGTGTGGCCTGATCAATGGCTAGACTAAGTTCTGTACGCTCAGCCTTTGCTCCTAGGCTGGACTTCTGACCTTTTGGCCTGGTGTCTGTTAAGCAGCCACTGAGTGCTGGGAGGGCTCCAGAGAGCAGAAGCATCCTCTTTGATTGCAAGGAAACTGCAAGCTCTGGGCTAGGAAGGTTGGCATTGAAGGGAGGACGGGTGTGTGTGTGTGTGTGTGTGTGTGTGTGTGTGTGTGTGTGTGTGTGTGTCTGTGTGTGTGTCTGTGTGTGTGTCTGTGTGTGGCAGGGGTGTATAAGAAACATAAATTAGAGAATGCATGTGTGTGCTAGTGTGCTTTCCTGTTGCTGTAAGATACATTATGACCAACAGCAACTTCGAACAGGTCTATTTCAGCTTCTGAATAGGCCAGTCTAGCCAGTCAGAGAGCCTGTTTTAAAACACAAGGTAGATGGTGACAGTGGAACCACACTTCAGGTTCATCTGTAGCTTCCATGTCCATGCACACATGTGCATGCAAACACACACACACACACACACACACACACACACACACACACACAAAAAAAAAAAAAAAACCACAAATCAAAAACATTTCACACTGGTGTCATTTCTGGGAAGGTTTGCACAGCCCTGTGTCACCCTTCAGTCATTCCTCTGTCCTCTGCCACACCCTGAGGATATCGGCATCTTAGCATTAGGGGAGCCTGCCCAGGCAGCCATTGCTCCTTTGCCTACTGCACTGGCAGGAATTCCCCACCCTCCACCCTGGCAGCTCGTTAATACTTTACCACTCGACAAGGATATGTTTAATTCTTTTGACACGTGGCATGTCTGAGATTAGTTCCGATGCTGAAATGCTAAAGCTAGGGCCCTGCTGCCATTTATAATAACATTCATATGAATATTCCCTCGTGATCCAGGGCGCCATTTCCCAGCATAAAGAACTCACAAAGCCAGGTCCAAACATGATTTCTTGTTAGACTTCACTTGGCTGTGCGCAAGAAGTACGTCCCATGAAATGTCATCTAAATAAATGGCTAAACCTGAATGTAGCCAAGCCCATTATTTATCTTAAAAACCAAGAAAAAGAAACAGCAAAGGTGAGTGGCTAATTTTTTTTTAAAAAAATGGTGTTTTGGAGGGAAATTAATAGTACCTAGATGGCAAATAATGGCATTGTGGGTAGAAAAATAGCCTTTCAGACATCACCAAGGCGGTGTGCCAAGAGGCCCTTAGCAAAGGCATTGAAGGACAGATTGCTTAAGAGCTCTGTGGAAAATATAGAGTTGTCCTTTGCAAGTGGCTCCGACAAGGCTCTGCCTGACAAGGGTGGGACTTCCGTTACAGGGAAATGAGATGCCGCTGGAAAGAGACTGCGCTTCTCTTCCTCTAGCAAAACACGGCCACTTAGGGGTAGAACAGAAGCCGGAGGATGATTCTGATGGAACGTATCTGGGAAAAGGGTAATTCTGGGAAAAACACTTTCATTTGCTCCAGATGGTTCTGTGAGTGCTCATTCCCAAAGTGGCCTCATTCCAATCCAGGTTTCCATGGCTGTGGAGAGAGGGGGAGATTTGAAAAGAACCGTACAGAATCTGCAATGTTTATTGGCTTCCCTGAATCAACAACCAGGTTTCCCAAACATTGCAGCTTAGGAGCTGGTGAGTGGTAGCCAGAAATGATTTTGTCTGCATTACCCCGCCCCCACCACCCTCACACACAGGGCCTCCATGGTCGAGGGTAGCCTGGGATGCACGATGCACCTGAGGACAACTTTAAACTTCTGATCCTCCTGCCTTCTCCCAACAGCTTGGCATAACAGGTGTGTACCACACCCCTGTAAAATTATAGATGTTGGAGATGAACCGCAGGCTTCAAGCACGACAGGCCAGCATTCCACCAGCTGAGCTGCGTTCCCAGGCCCTTGTTTATGTTTTAAAGGATCCCTGGGCAGCTCAGGCTGTACAGGCCACGCTGCAAGGTTCTTTCCAAAATGAATTAAGTTTTAGACGCATGGTCAGAGTCGAATGGGATGCACCTGACTCCGTGTTCACTCATCCCTACCTTGCCTTGTCATTTGGGGAGCACAGGACAATGTGGACAAGAGTGACTGTAGGAACTCAGTTCTGTTCCTAAGAAAAAGCTCCGAGTTCCCTTGTGCAGGTGCCAGGTCACAACCCTCAGCCTTCTCCACAGGACCAGGCCAGTCTGTGTAATACGGTGATGGTAGAATCCAGGTCCTACTTTGCAGCCTATCCTTCTATCCCCCCACCCCCGACTTTATCAATGTCCCTTCTTGTTATTTTTTCATTTTATTTTTGAGGCAGGGTCTCATTATACAATACTGAGTGGCCTGGAATTTGCTTTGTAGACGAGGCTGGCCCCAAATTTAGAAATCCTCCTGCTTTTGCCTCCCGAGTGTGGGTGTCAAAGGTGTGGGGGGCCACACCCAGGGTTGCTTCATTCTTGTCTGTCTTTAGACCAAATGAAAATTAATGTGTGCTCTTTCCATACGCTCCCTGGAAGCTTCCAGACTAGAAAGTGTGATATACATTGTCCCAGTTTGTTTCCTAGTTTTCTATTGCTTTGATAAACATCATAACCAGAAGTGACTTGGGGAGGAAAGGGCTTGTGTTATCTTACTGTTTATTAATATGAAGGGAAGTCAGGGCGGGAACGGGAACAGGAACTTAGAGGCAGAGAGTGAAGCAGAGAGGGTGGGGAACGTCAATTATTAGTTTGTTCCCCATAGCTGGTTCAGCCTCCTTTCTTAATCAACCCAGAGCCACCTGCTCAGAAATGGCTGGACCCTCTGACATTAATCATTAATCAAGAATGCCCCACAAGCTTGCCTATAGGGCAATCTGTTGATTAGAGGTCTCTCTTCCCAGGTGACCCGAGGTTATGTCAGGTTGACAAAAATCAACGAACCAGAGCATATACGCACGCAACTATTGACAGATATAAGCCTTGTGAGTGACCCTGATCAGGCCAGGCCGTTCTCTACTTACAAACACGCTGCATTCCTAAGCGAGTTTATAAATTTGTGGTTTAAAAACAGATTTTCTTTTTATGCATGTGTGTCCTTTTTTAAGATAGCAACTACCAAATAGTTACTCAATGCCCACCTACCTTGGAAAGAACTGAGACTAACCAGAGACTAAGACTCTGGATGGCCTTCAAGCCCTGGAGGCTTGACCTTCACAGAACGACACTGCAGCAACGAGCTCCGCAGGAGCAAAGGTATTCTAAGGGAGGAGACACTTGCGCTTCTGGCGTCAGCTATCCCACTGTTGAAACTGGGAGAAGAAATATTTGAAGCCTGGAAGTCCCCCTCCCCGACCCAAATGGGGAAATTTGTGTTCTAGGAAGAGCTTTCGTATGGGTCATCCTAGAGTTTAGACAATGACGGGTCAGTGGCAGGCAGGACCGCACTTGACCAGGGCTGCTTAGACTTGGACACCTCCTGCCCTCTGTACCTCATGTCAGCACCCAGAAGATGAACTTGGGGTCACTGGACCTCTTTTCTCCTTTTCCCCAGGTGGCCACACTGCATAAACACCCTCTCTACTTTTCGTTACTACTTGCCTATTTACTTGTCTTCTGGAGAACAGGTAGCCAAGCCTGGCTTTAAGGGCTGTCAGCTCCAAGATTCTGCTGCTAACAACTCAGGTGACAATTTGATTCAACACTGGCACTGGCGTTGGGATTGGCAGTGGCTGTGGAAGGGCTGCCAGGAAAGGCCCTGAGGGATGGAGCAACCAATGTATCTGAGTTAGTTCCTTCCTCTTCTTCCTCTTCTCCATTAAAACCAAGCTTCTATTTCTTCAACGAAGCTGCCATGCTGCCAGAAAGAAAGTGACTTGTTTAGACTAATTGAAGTTTACACATGACTAGGCTGATCTGATGGTGTCAGTAGCCCTTTCGGAAAAAGGCTTTCTGTCCTTTAATAACCCATGATCCAGATGTGCCTAGGGCTGGCCCTGGAAGGAACATCTTTCTATGGGTTTTGACTCATCATGGGAATTGCACCTGCTGCTTGAGACAATTTTGCTTCAATTCTCATCACGCCCGCTGCCTGATGGTGGAGTCATCACTTATTTGGGGACAAGGCTCTAAAGTCAGTGTAAAGCCAAAAAGCCTATAGAGTCACAATTGCCCTAGAAAATTACTTAGAAAGCTCACATTGGCGACAAAATTACTCTCTCAGTAAGTCCCACCCAAACACGTTTTCCTTCCCTGTTGGACAGATGATGAGACTGTTCAGTTGAAAAGCGGAAAAAATGTGTGGCTTTAGAAATAGAAAATGTGAACCTGAAGACATGAAAATAGCATCTGCAGTGGCAATGTGGGGTTGAAAAGAACTCATTGTAGACGTTTGTAATCTGAAATTCCAACTCAGACCCCTGCCTGAGTGACAGGGTCATATGTGTGGGACTTTATGTAGGCAGGAAGGTCCCCCACTGCCCTTTGGAAACACACACACACACACACACATGCACACACACACACACACACATGCACACACACACACATGCACACACACATGCACACATGCTCACAGAGCTCATGGAAGCTTTGTCTCTTGGTCATATGTGTGTAAATATACATTCTTTGACTGCAATCACACTGGTCACCTTCCAGGGAAATGCTTCCCAACTTCTTTGGTTCAGTGTCCTTGGGTTGTGCAACCTCTAAACTGAAACAGTACCTCCAGTGGTGCGGGAGAATTGTCTGTATTCTGTCAATCATGATTTAAATAAACGCTGATTGGCCAATAGCCAGGCAGGAAGTATAGGCGGGAAAACCAGACAGGAAGTAGAGGTGGGTCAATGAGAACAGGAGAATTCTGGGAAGAAGGAAGCTCCTTTCCTCACTCCTGCCCAGACCACAGAAGAAGCAGGATGTGACCTGCCCTGCTGAAAAAGGTTCCGAGCCATGTGGCTAACATAGATAAGAATAATGGGCTATATAAGTTATAAGAGTAAATAAGAAGTCTGAGCTAATGGGCCAATCAGTTTATATTCTTATGGAGACCTCTGTGTGATTTTCTTTGGGACTAAATGGCTGGGGGACCAGGTGGGACGAAAACCCTGACTAGCGGCCCTCATGCTACACTCTAGGAGGGAGGATGGAGGCTCATAAGACTCAAAGGTCAAGGAAGTTTGTAAGGCTGAGGAAGCTCACAAAATTTACAGGCTCAGCAAATTCAGGAAATCTACAAAATTCTTAAGACCTTTCCCCAGAATTATGTAAGTAGTAACAACTGTGGGGGCCAGGAGACTCTGTGAGTTGTGCTTGGAGATCTAGGAATGTAGCTTTCTTGGTAGGGCTGTTTGATGATGCAGCTATTCTTGTGTTAGCTTTGTCTTGGTCCAGTGACGTCAGTAAACTCTTTGATTCACCAAGCTGGACTCGGGTGGAATAGTCTTCTTTGTCTGGTGAAGGTGCTCTATTTGGCTAGTAGACAGCTGCTTGGGAAAAGTCACCCAGTACCTTGAAAGAGAGGATGATGTGCATGGTTGCTATGGAAGCTTTTGGTTTGTGCTGCTTCAAATGGAAAAGTCAGAGCTAGCTGGAGAGCAGACTGGAGCGGCAGAATGGTGCAAGGAAAAGTAAATGGATTGTTTTGTCGTGGTCTTCCTCTCACAGGCACCTCAGGCTGATGGTTTCTTCTGCGAGGAAGTGTGGTCTCCCAGAATCCAGAGTGCAGAGGAGCCATGTCTTGCTTCTCCTCATTCTGATTTGTTCTTGTGGATTCCCATCAACTGCATGTGATGAACAAGGAGCACCTTTCAATAGGAAATATTGAATTTTGAGGAGATTCTGATCATTTACATTGGCAATAGATAAAATAGTAGTTACCCATTACAACAATTAAGAATAGTCTCATTTAGCAAATCATTCAATAAGATTTAACTTTAATTAAAAAAATAAAACAAGCTTTACTTAAATAACTTTGATTTAAAGTCCTGGTATAAAGTATAATTAATAGTTTCTTGGGAAATTTAAAATGATTTTTATGTTTATTTAAATTTAGGCTGTATGAATTTATGGGTAAATGTTAAACTCATAGTTGAATTCATAATTTAAGTTATACTAAAGCTTAAAAATTTAACTATGTTCACATTTTATATACTGAATATAGTCACCCTCTATACCATTAGCACTTCTGCTCAGTGGAGGCGAGAGAGAACTTTCACGAAGAGCATGTCATAACTAAATTTACATCATTCATTCAACATTTGTGGGCTATTAATACAACTGCCACATGGGTACAATGATGGAGAAATTTTGTGTTTTGCAATTTTCAGTCATCTATAATCCATAACTTCAAATTTATTTGTTTATTTTTGTGCTAAATCAAACCCAGGACCTTGTGCACGCTAGTCAAGCTCCTGACTTCTGAGTTATACCTCCAGTCCTGAGTCTGTCATTATGTCAGGGGAAGGAAGATAAACCATGTTCCATAGAACAATTCACTGGGATGACTTGTAACTTCTAAATATTTATGTGGCCGCCATTTGTATATCCTGTATTGACTTCAAGTTAGAGTCCCCTACCCTACTGAACTGGTCCCTTATCTCCCCAGCCGATGGCTTGGTTCTATAAATTACTTGTCTATGAGGCTGAGGTATAGTCCTGGTCTTCTTGGGCTTCTGCTTTCCACTGTCTGCTGAAGGCTGCCTCGTCCATCCCATGGAAGTTAGAGAGAGGATGTTTTGCTTTTGAAAACTTCATACTAATAGCCTGGTATTTATTTCAAAACCCACTACTGATCAAGTGTCCAGACCTATCAGCCAGGCAATCCTGCTGGGAAGGGGAGAAAGGCTTGATGTCTCCTGCTTCCTTCAGATCTGCTGAAGGAATATCAGTGGCTACTTTCAGGTTAGAGTCAACTGAGGACACTGGAGAGGGTCCAGTTGAAAAATGTTGAGTTAATCCTGATTAGAGAAAGTCTGAGATTAGGAACTGAGAACCAAGAAACTTATGGTTCATGAGTCCATCAATTAACCCTGCCTCTCCTGTCCCTCTGTAGACCTTATGAAAGCTGGGTATAGCAATATCACATGTTGGTGTATCTGTGTATGTACATATTTGTGACTGTGCCTTCACATATTTAAGTGTGTGGTTGCAAGCATGTATACATGTTCATGGGGAAAGGTAAATGTGTGTATGTATGCACATGTATGTATAAGGAACGTACAAGACAATCTTATAATTCCTCAGGAGGAGTCCCACCTTGTGCTGTTTTTGTTGTTTGGGTTTGTTTTTGGTGTTTTTGAGATTGGGTTTCTGTGTCAGCCTGGCTATCTTGGAATTCTCTATGTAGACAAGGCTAGCCTTGAACTCACCGTGTTACAACTATCTCTGTCTCCTGAGTACTGGGATTAAAGGGATGCACCACCATGTCCATTCCACTTTATTTTATGAGATAGCTTCTCTCATGGGGCTAACTCATCCAGGCTAGGCTGGCTGGATAGGGAGCCCCAGTGTCCACCTGACCAGCGCTGGGATTACAGATGTGTGTCCATGTAAAGCAGGAGATTTGTGTTGTTGCTCCAAGACTGCCAATGGTGTTGTATGTTGGTTTGGAGGACGAGGTCTACATTCAGCTGGCCAGAGTGGACCATAGAGTTTCCTGGGGGACACATAGGAGAAATAAGGAGGGGCCAGAAGAGATGCAGGAAAGTAGAGAAGAGAGCAGGTGACTGTTTCTCCATCATCCCGTGGATCTTTCAGGTTTATTCCCTAATATCTGACTTCCAAGATTTATTTTTTAATAAAACAATAAAAGAAACTGCAACACACACACACACACACACACACACACACACACACGCACACACACACACACCCCAAAGAGGAAAGCGTTACTCTTTCTTATTGGTCCATTTACTTCTTAAACCTCAAATACTTCTAGCATCAGTGCCATACTGGGGACCAAACACCGATGTGAGTTTTGGTGAAAAAAAGAACTTGCCTACAAACTATAGCAATATTAACTTATCCACATTCACACACGTGGCTACTTTCTTTTTTTTTCAAACATTTTATTTTATTTTGAAAATATGGTTTGTTTTTTATTAAAATTTGACACCTTTGACAGCTCTGTGTGAGTCTCTTAGAAACATGTTGCATCTTTCTTTGGGTTGCTTTACTTGAGGGAACAAGTCTTAACAAGGCAAATGCTGTAATTCTGCTGTAGATGCTCAACACTAGCTGATGTTTCTGGAGAAACTGAGCCCTATCTAACCTCTACTCATATTTCACTAAGCACTTCAACCACACCTTTTAGACAATATTCTAGACATAATTTTACTCTACTTTCAATTAGAATGACAAATGACATGTTTTGTCGTTATCTAGTTTACTCTTTTGGGGGGCCCACCACCCAGCTCCCAAATAAATCACACACAGAGGCTTCGTCTTAGTCACGAATGGCCAGCTTTAGCTTAGTTAATTTCTTGTCAGCTCTTCTTAAATGTCTTGACTACCTTTTGCCTCGGGGCTTTTTCCTTTTCTCACTTCTGTAAGTCTTGCTTTCACTCTTCCTTCGCTTCTGGCTGGGTGGCTGTGTAGCTGGGTGGCCATGTAGCTGGGTGGCCATGTAGCTGGATGGCCAGGCCCTGATGTCTTCCCCTCCTTGTTCTGTCTTGCTCCTTTCCCCTCTCTCTAGATTTCTCTTCCTATTTATTCTCTCTGCCTGCCAGCCGCACCTATCCTTTCTCCTGCCTCGCTCTTGGCCAGTCAGCTCTTTATTAGACCATCAGGTATTTTAGACAGGCAAAGAACCACAGCTTCACAGGGTTAAATAAATGTGGCATAAGTAAAAGCAACACACCTTTACATCATTAAACAAATGTTCCACAGCATAAACAAAACACCTTGAAATAATTCTCCATGAGGCCTTTATAGTATAAATGTTGTCCTTTTAAATATTCTCTACGTCTTCTTAATTTTCATTTTTAGACTATGAATAACAGAATGGAATGCTTTATTTATTTATGTTTTTTAAAAATTAAAACCGTAATATTTGTTATTATTAATGTGTGTGTTGGAGGGTGTGTGCGTACACACCATGGTGCACATGTGGAGGGCAGAGGGCAGCTTCCGGAGTCCATTCTCTCCTTCCACCTTGAGACAGGGTCTCTTGTTTCTGTCGGTAGCTGTGTCGTCCTGGCCCCAGAGCTTCCAGGAGGAGCTGATTTCATACTTCCGTACTGATTTCAACAAGGCAAACAAAATGATTCATTAGTCAAAAATCTAACTAATACATGTATTAGAGTCAGTTTATTTATTTTAGGTCAAATTTTATGACATGATAGACCCAACGTTGGCATATGGAGCCCCTTCTAAGTGATGTGCCCAGGACATTATGTCTGCTTTCTGGGTCTTTCATAGTTTTATGAGGCTTTTAAACTGGACACAGAGATTTACGGTTTTGTCTCTGCCTCTGTGACAAATTGGTAGGCATACCTGTGATTTATTTTTCACTAATTTGTTCTTGGAGAACAACCTTGAAATGTAACTCTCCAATACAACACTGTTGCTGTGAGAAAAGTTTATCTGATGCCTAGAAAGAAGTTAAGATAGCCGGGCGGTGGTGGCGCACTCCTTTAATCCCAGCACTCGGGAGGCAGGGGCAGGCGGATCTCTGTGAGTTCGAGACCAGCCTGGAACTACAAGAGCTAGTTCCAGGACAGGCTGCAAAGCCACAGAGAAACCCTGTCTCGAAAAACCAAAAAGAAAGAGGTAAGATTAAAAAAAAAAAAAGCAGTCAGTGTTGGTATTTGCAGTAGGTCTTGGGTAAGGGCAGGACCCTGTGCTGATGAGATGTAAAGTTTGTGGGTTGAGAGGAGCTTCAGGAGGATTGAGGTGTGCTTAGTATGGCCCATGTGACAGTCAATATTGTCAACTTGGCAGGATCTGGAATCACTTAGACAAATCTCTGGGCATGTCTACGAGGGATTCTCTAGACTGGGCTCATTGAGGTGGGATTTCAAGCTTGTCATTTTCCTGTGGGTGCTGGGAATGGAGTGCAGGCCCTCATGGTGAGCACTTTCCTGAATTTCTTCCTTGTCCACATTTCTTGCAAGCTTGTTGCCTGCTTCGTTGCTGGCTGTTTCTACATCAAACTCTGAAGTATCAAGCAAACTGTGTCCTCTAAAAACAGATGCAAGACTTCAGAGTTCCAGGTCAGATTCACTGCTTTCCTGTACCCTTCCCAGCTGCAGGTCCAGAAACGCTTGGGCCTCTGTAGGAGCCTCAGTGGGCTTCTCTTTGTATGTAAAGACTCTCCCTTTCTTCTTCCTTGTTTTCTGTTTAACTTGCACCTCCAGCTACGTGACCTGGGCCTTGTGGTTCAGTGGCTGGTGATTGTTTTCTGGGTCCAGTGTTTCTGCGGACGTCCAGCCGGCCTATATCACACTCTTGGATCTGGGTCATTCAGTTCCTCTTCTCCATTACTGCACTGGTGTTTCTCTAGCTCTTTCTGAGGGGAGAGCCCCTTGCCTTCTCTGTGCTGCAGTTTGATTGTGCTTTGTCTCCCCGACAAGTCCTTCCTAGGCTTCATTCTGCATTGTTACAGACTGTGATGGAGAGGACTTGGCACACAGTCAGTATTTAAAAAGAATCAATGTGTTTCTCAGCTAGTAGAGTGCTTCTCTATGGTGCCTTAGATCCTGGGTTCAACCCCAGGTACATAAGCCAGCTGCAGTGATGCATTCTTGCAACCCGGCACTCAGGATATGAACACAGGAGAACCAAAAGTTCAAGGTCACTCTCGGTTCAAGGCCAGCGAGATACAGGAGACCCTGTCAGTAAATAAATGAGATGGCTTACCAGTGGAAAGCAGGTGCTATGCTTGCAGAGGACCCAAGTTTGGCTCCCAGCATCCACATCCGGCAGCTCATACCCACTTTTAGCTCCCAATGCTCTTTTCTGATGTCCATGGGCATTTTGCACTCATATGTACATACAAACATAGATATACATGATTAAAAATAAAATAAGCCTTCAAATTAATCTAAAATTAAAAATAAGGGAAGTGTGGTATATATGCACAATGGGATTTTATTGATATAGTTAAATAATTCATTCAGGGGAAGTCTTTAGACTACCAGTGAAAAGAGTGTACCTTGGGTTTTCACACAGCTGTCAAGTCTCTGGTTCCTTTTGTCTGAACCCTATTTCCAAAACGCTATTCTCACAGCACAGTGGGCTAGCTGGAAGAGGCTGAGATGATCCTTTGTTACAGGGAGAGCTACGACCACCTGAAGGCTTTGGTGATGTTCTGGAGTTGGGGAGGGTGTGGTTGAAATGTGTTGAGAATTCCAAGTCTGCTGTCAGGCAGATGTAGATCTTTCAGTGGTGGAAGGGCAAGGAAGGGTAAAAGAGTCACGATAATGCAATTTTGGATCCCTGAAACAAGTCAAGGACAAGGTTGCAGAAATGGCAGGGTATACATTGTCAGTTGAATGGGCTCTTCAAGGAGCACTGGACAAGAACAGACAAGGAGACGAGGCTGGGGCTCAGGTGGTGTTTGCCTAGCACTCGTGAGGCCCTGGGTTCTGAGCCCAGGACCCTATACACCAGGCATGGTGGTACACGCCTGTAATCTAAGCACTCCAGAGATAGAGGCAGGAGGATCAGAAGGTCAGGGTCATCCTTGGCTACACAGGGAGTCAGAGGTCAGCCTGTGTGACATGATGGTAAGGGGGCAGAGGGTAGATCTTTTGGCTTCTTCCTTTAGTATGAAAAAAAATCACTTTATCATTTTTGAGTGTCTCTCTGTACGTGGTTCTGTATATCTGCGTGCGAGTGGCTTCAGAGGCCAGTGAAGGTGCTCAGTACCCTAGAACTGCGAGTTACAGGCACTTGTGAGCTGCCTAACGTGGGTGCTGGGACCAGAACTCGGGGACTCTGCAATAGCAATAAGGGATCTTAACTACTGAGCCATCTCTCCAGCCCCAAGATGGTAACTGAAGAATAGGCAGACTCTCCCGGGAGCTCTGAGAGTCTTCGCTTTCGCTTAGACAGACTGCAGAGGCCAAGAGGCCTTCTGATCATGAACATGTGTCTCGCGGCTGAAATGAGATCGTAGGTTTCGAGGTGCTGACCCGGGAGTTTGTGAAGTGCGCCTACATTTTATCTCCACTCACCCCGGGCACCACCTCTCCTGCCATTCAATGGCACAGAGAGTCTTTGGGGCTTCCCTTGTTCTCGTCTTTTGATATTTATCCATCCAAGAAATGCTTGCTAAGTCTACAGACCTGCCAGAGGAAAGCGTCTGGCAACCTTGGCATGCTTTCTTTCATGTTCCATTGGGCGGAAAACTGAAACAAGGCTTCTATTTCCTGCCAGTTGCCGCCAGCTCATCTGTAAATGTGCTGTGGAAATTATTCTCTTCGGAGGCCAGAGAAACTGGTGTGGTGGCTAAAGCATTGGTTGGTTTTGAGAGGACTAGAGTTCAGACCTGAGCATCTACGCCAGTGGCTCACAGTTGCCTGTAACTCCTATCCCAGGGGAACCACCACCCCTCTTCTGGCCTCTGTGTACACCTGCGCATGATAATACACACCCCCACACATGTACACACACACATACACACAAACACACACACATGCGCGTGCACACACACACACACATTAAATGTTTTAAAAAATAAGATTATTCCTTTCCTCAATCACATAGACACATCTCACCCAGCGAATCTGAAATTGATTTTTCTTCCCTCTGTCCAAATAGTGCAACCCCACATAGCTTCCGGTATTTCCTGGGTGAACAAGAGGGTAATTCCCTTGGTATGTAGGAAGCTACAGATTTTTAGGAAGGTGATTTTTTGTCTTACTGGCCAGCTCTTTGCAAACTCTGGCAGGAAAACTGTCAATGTGATCAAACTTTTAGTTTGTGGCTGGAGTCAATGATTGGAAAACGGTCAAAATAAGGAAAGCGGTTTATGGGCAATAGCAAGCAAGCCCCCACTGTAGCCAGGGCTGCTAGCATTTGGTGGGATCTCTCAGCATTGCCTTCCTCCCTCGCCCCATCCTTATGGCTCACCCTCTTCCTGGGGCTAAGGGTGTTTTCTCTGCGTTCTTGGATTTGAGGACTTCTCATCAGCCCTCTTTTGTGGTTTTTACTTTTCAAAAACATTCCTCTTCAATTCTCATCCTCTTTGTTCTGAAGCTGAACGGAGCAAGTGTGCTTTAATGAACAGAAGCACTGATCTTTTTTTTTTTTTTAAGTGTTGTTCAGTGAATGATTGACAGGTAGTATCTTTTTCTGCCTGCCGTCTGCCTGGAATATAAAGGAACCTTCAAATGACCTCTTCTCCTCTCCTGCAGGCCTAGCACATTCTCACTCCCTCTTCCTTCCACCATATCCCCTACCTCTCTTACTTCCCCAAGCCTCTGAGAATCACCCAATATATTATTATTCCTCTTCACATGTGTGTGTGTGTGTGTGTGTGTGTGTGTGTGTGCGTGCGTGTGTGGGGGCTAGAAGACAACCTTGGGAGTCACCCTCGGGTATGCCATTCACCTCTTTTTGAGACAGGGTCCTCTTTGGCCTGATGTTCACAGATTATGCTACACTGGCTGGCCAAACAGCCCCAGGAATCCTTCTGTTTCTACGTCCCCAATGCTGGTATTACAGGCATGTACCACTGACAACATGGTTGCTTAGAAACATTAGTTCTGAGATCAGGTCCTCATGCTTGCAGGGCAAGCCCCTTACTGCCCCAGCCATCTCTTCAGATTTCCTGGTACACTCTCACAGAACCTCTTCCAGACCTCTGGGGAAGGAGTTTGGGTGAGTCAGCTAGCTTGCAAACCCAGGGAGGTGTGCCCAGCAGAGATAGATGACTTTGGCATGACTTCCCAGTGGGTGGCTGTGTAGTGTGATGTTACTGGAGATATCATGGTCCTCTGTCAGCGCCAACATCCTGTCTTCCGGGCACAGATGTGCGTAAGTGTCTCCCCAGCGGGGCTGGCAGGTGTGTGGATGGAATGCCTCTGTCCTTAGGTTGGAGCTGTGTTTGCCAAGGCCTCTGCCACTGATCAGCATGGACTTTGATACAGGACAAAGGGTCTCTGCGATAGGCCTTCTGCCAAAGCCCTGTCATGCTTGACATTCGTAGAATACTGGTGGCACCAACTATGTAATGGACACTTTATTTTTTTTTTTATTTATTTATTTTTTTTTTCCATACATTGTTTTGTTTTATTTTTTCCATTCAAGACCATAATTAAAGAAATAAATTTTTTTTCCTTTCTTCCCCTTCTCCCAGTCCCCTCCCACTACCCCCCCACCCCTCCTCCCTCCCCCTTCTTCCTTGAAAGAGGGCATGGTGCCCTGCCTTGTTGGAAGTCCAAGGCCCACCCCCATCCCTCCTGGCCTAGGAAGGAGTGCATTCAAAAAGACTCGGTTCTCAAAAAGTTAATACATGCAGAAGAGATAGGTCCTGGTGTCATTGTTTGTGGGTTCT
>PVIU01013562.1:0-55488 GCA_004026605.1 Ondatra zibethicus | reverse complement strand
GGATGGGGGTGGGCCTTGGACTTCCAACAGGGCAGGGCACCATGCCCTCTTTCAAGGAAGAAGGGGGAGGGAGGAGGGGTGGGGGGTAGTGGGAGGGGACCGGGAGAAGGGGAAGAAAGGAAAAAAATTTTTTTTTTTATCTTTAATTATGTTCTTGAATGGAAAAAATAAAACAAAACAATGTATGGAAAAAAAAAAGTTTTATTACATTTTCACTTTATTTAGTATGTTGAGTACATGCATGCTGCAGCACAGGTGCAGAGGTCAAAGGACAACTTACAGGAGCTGATTCTCTTCTTCCACCATGGGGTCTCAGAACTTAAACTCAGGTCATCAGGTTTGGCAAGTGTCTCAAACCACTGAGCCATCTTGCCAGCCCCCTAATTTTTTTCCTTGATAACAATGTGTATCTTGTCTCCATTCCAACTCCATTAGTTCCTAGATGGGAACTGTGGGAATTAAACTTCCACATCACTTCCAGTTGACCTTTTGTGATATGAGAAGGTTATGCATTCTGTTAAGACTTTATTATTATCCAGAAAGGGCAAAAGCATTTATCGAGTTAATTAAAAGTCATAGTGGCTATTTTAGTCTTTTTGGTGAAACAATAGTGGCATCTGGTGGTTTTGTTTAGTAACCACAGACTTTTTTCTTAAAATATAAGTGCTTCTCCAGCCCAGTGTGATTTTGGTACCTAGCAGATTTATTCCAATAGGTTCTCAGTACAGTGAATTATTTACCTAAATGAATAACTTCTGTAACCAGAAAAAGGCTAGTAAGTTTTTTCTCATTTTGGACTCACCAAATTGGCCTGGAGGGATGGCTCAGCCGTTAAAGGCTAGGCTCATAACCAAAAATATAAGAGTTCGGTTCCCAGCACCCACGGCTGTCCCTCCCTGTACCTAAAAAAAAAAAAAAAGAAAGAAAGAAAGCAATATACTTCCTTGGTATATGTTATTTGCTTTCAATAACTTTAAGCTTTTAACCTGATTACAAAATTAGTAATATATTTATGGTAGAAAAATAAAAAAAGTATGGGGAATAAAATAAAGATATCTCCTATCACCTACATACAAACATTGCTTATATTTTACTACAATTACAATATATACAATCATTTATATAGAAACATTAGTAACAAGCTTTATATTTGTATATAAATCTGTTACATATATATGTGTATATGTTTTACTTAATGTAGTTAAATTTACATGTTCATGGTAGGATTTTATTACACAACTTCTTTTTCAGTGGTATTAAATATAAACCCAATTACATACTAAGCAGATACAATGTACTACCATTTGGGTCAGTTTCAATAAACATTCTTTTTAAAAAAAATATTTATTTATTTATTATGTATACAACGTTTTGTCTTTGTGATGAAGACAGATGAAGGCCAGAAGAGGGCACCAGACCTCATTACAGATGGTTGTGAGCCACCATGTGGTTGCTGGGAATTGAACTCAGGACCTTTGGAAGAGCAAGCAATGCTCTTAACCACTGAGCCATCTCTCCAGCCCCTCAATAAACATTCTTGAGTAGATAATTAGTAGCAGCTATCCACTATATTCTTAATTTTTTCTTGTATTTTGGGATAGAGTATCTTTGTATAGCCCAGCCTATAGTACAAATAATAAAAACTCAAAGACAGATATATTGGGGTTCAAACTGAAGATCAGAAAAGCAAAGCAGCCAAGCCACTAGAGAGTTCTTACCTCTACCAAGACTCAGACAGACAAGGGGGCCATCCTGCAATGCTCTCCATCAACCTTAGACTCCACACTGAGCTCCTGTTTCCTCCTGCCTTATATTCTTCTCTCTGCCCAGCCATATCACTCCTGTCTCCAGCTCTCTAGTGCTGGTACTAAAGGCGTGAGATCCCAAGTGCTGGGATCACCTTTGTGTGAGCTCTGTTTCTCTTTTAGACAGATTTAATCTTGTGTAGCCCAGAGTGGCATTGAACTCACAGAGATCCACCTGCCTCTGTTTCCTGAGTCCTGGGATTAAAGGTGTGCACCACCACTCCCTGGCCTGTATGGCTGCTTTGTCCTCTGGTCTTCAGGTAAACTTTATTTATTAAAATACTACACCAGCCTGACCCAGACTCACTATGTAGCTTGGGTTGGTCTTGAACTTGGAATCCTCTTGTCTCAATATCCTAAATACTGGGATTACAAGAATGTGCTACCATGTATAGTTTTCTGCTACTTAGCTTGTTTATTCAGTTACTTTTGTTTGGGTCTGCTTTGTTCTTTAATGCGGAGTTTTGTTATAGCCCAGGTAGGCCTCAAATTTATTATTTAGCCATGATTGTCTTGAATCTGGGGTTATCTTCTTGAATTAGCCTCCTAAACAATGGGGTTATAGGCATGTGCCACCATGCCTGACTCTTTAAACTTGTTATTTAAATTTTTTAATTATATTTTTATTTTGCTTATATACATGTGGCGGTCAGAGGACAACTTGTGGAAGTCAGTTCAGTTATCTCCTTCCCCTATGTGGGTCATGGGGATTGAATTCAGGTTACACTTAGTGGCAGGCATATTTACCTGCTGAACCATCCTACCAGCTCCATTGGTGTACCTCTTCTGCCAGGTATTAGTGTATACATCTGTAATCCTAATACTCTTGAGGCTGAGGCTACAAGATTGCTAACCTGAGCTATATAATGAGATTATGTCTCAAAAAAATGAATTAAAGGTTAGGGATAAAACTGAGTTGGTAGGGTGCTTGCCTGGCATGCAGGAAGTCCTAATCCCCAACACTGGTGGCAGGCACCTGTAATCCCAGCCCTCGGGAAGTAGAAGCAGGAGAATCAGATGTTCAAGATCATTTTCAGCTACACAGTAAGCCCAAGACCATGCTAAGAGATATGAGCCCCTGTCTCTAAATAAATGGAGGTTGTCTTCTAGTAGGAGACATTTATTTCAGTATATAACTCAAAAAAAATGATTTCACTTCATCTCTAATCATTTCCTTAAGGCTGAGTCCTAGAAGTTAAACGTAGAGTTTCTAGACTAAGGTTTCTCAGTTTATATGTTTCTATTTTCTGGATTTGAACAGAATTCAATTCTGCTTCACTTGGAACTCCAGTTAAAAAGCATGGTGGGCATGAAATAAAAAGGTTAATGGCTCTGGAACTCACTGTGTAAACCAGGCCAGCCTCATACTCAAAGATCTGCCTGCCTCTGCTTCCTGAGTGCTGGGATTAAAGGTGTGCACCACCACCTGAGGCACATATTAATGCCATATTGATCCCATATTTATATATGTTTATTTATGAATTCTTCCCTATTTTGTCACAATGGTTAGCTTTAGGATAGACCACATTCTGAGCAATTTCCCCTCCCACCTAGGATAGGAAAGCTTAAAATTTTAGATCCATGTATCTCTATTCAAATTCAGTCCACTAAACTAAAAATAAAAAATTAAAATTTAATTCCAAATTTCATTGAAAGATTGTGATGTGAAAGCTAGCCATGTTCTTTTGTAAACAGTTGCTAAAAACAGTGGGCTTGGCCCTGGTGTGTTTAATATTTAGCATCTTGGTAGATGGGTGGAGCAGTGGTATGAACCATAGTGTTCATACATACAACATGATGTTTGGATAGATAATGAATCTTTTATATGTAGCCATCATTTTTTTTAAAGATATATGTATTATGTATACAGCATTCTGCCTGCATGTATGCCTGCACACCAGAAGAGGGCACCAGATTTCATCACAGATGGTTGTGAGCCATCATGTGGTTGCTGGGAATTGAACTCAGGACCTCTGGAAGAGCAGCCAGTGCTCTTAACCTCTGAGCTATCTCTCCAGCCCCTGTAGCCATCATTTTTACAATCTATGCATTACACTGTGACACTTGTAATTTATAAGCAAACATACATATATTTGGAAGTATATATAAAATTATTTTATATTGGGTATGCCCGTTGAAAATATGTAGAAACTACAACTATAGAGTATAGTGCAATGAGAGCTAATTTCAAAGAGAAATCCTACAGGTTCTGTCTCATCTTCTTTTCCTTTGCTATCTTATTTGTTATTGAAACAGAATGGGTCTTACCTGTATAGACAAGGCTCACCTAGAACTTGCTAGATAGCCCAAGTTGCCCTCAAACTCAAGATCCTGCTTTTTCCTCCTCCCTAGTTCTGCAACTATAAGTATATGCCACCATGGCTGGCTGTCCTTTCTCTCCTTTTTTCACAGAAAATGTGGGAAATTCTGTGTAAACCCTTTGTCACTGTTGCAAAACTAACCGAGACAGCCCTGTGATTTAATTTCTGCAGCATAACAAACACCCGACCAAAACAACTTAAGGCAGGGTGGGTTGATCTGGGCGCACAGGTGAGGGTCGCGTCTTTCACAGCAGGAAAGTCACGGCAGCGGGAACGTGAGGCAGCTCGTCACACTGTATTTCAGGAAGCGGAGAGTGATGAACACTGGTGCTCAGTTCACTGTCTCCTTTTTGTCAGTCCAGGACTCTAGCCCAGTTGTTCTCAGCTTTCCTAATCCTGTGGCCCTTTAGTACAGTTCCTCATGTTGTAGTGACTCCCAACCATAAAATAATTTTTTTGCTACTTCATAACTGTAATTTTGCTACTCATATGAATTGTAAATATCTGATATGCAGGATGTCTGATAGGTGATCCCCAAAGGGGTCTCCACCTGCAGGTTGAGAACCACTGCTCTAGCCTTTGGAATGGTGTCATCCACATAAAAAGTAGGTCTTCTCACTTCAATTACCTAATCTAAATAATCTCTCACAGGCATACCCAGAGGCTTGTCTCCAGGGTGATTTGAGATCTTGTCAAACTGACAGTATTTAACCATCACACCGTATTTGAACTATTATGGGTGTTCAAGTAGCTGGCACACGTGTAGAGTAAAGATGAAGGAAGAAGGACAGGGTCATAGTTATGAAGTCATGGAACACCACAATAAGACATTGTCTTGGCCTGGTATTACCTTTCAGGGATGAGGACATAGGTGGAGTAGTGAAGGAGATAACCAAAGCTTTTTAAAGGACTATGGAAAGTTAGCAGTGAATCAGAATTTGTATGACTACTCGTTTCCAAAGAAATGTTCAGATCTAGGAAATGGAATTCATAAATTAATGTTTAAAAGATGGATCATTAGAAAACTGTTCAAATTTGGGATTGGTTTTCATTGAAAAAGACAAAATATGTTTACTTCATTTAAATTTATGTAACAAGTTCTCTTATTAATCCTTATCAAAGTTTTTACAACTTTCTAATCCACCAGGTACGTCAGAAGTTTCAGATATTTCTATTAGGTGTAGCATTCCTTTCAGATGCTGTTTAACCAATTATGATCCTTTATGAGAAGGGTTGGAGAGGGCAGAGAGATGTTCAGAAAGTAAGCGCATTTGCTATCAAGCCTGACTGGCAGCTTGAGTTCAAATCCAAATCCCCATAGCAGAAGGTGAGTGCTATGTCCTCAAGTCATCCTCTGGCCTCCACACCCACACATACACACATACTCCAATTAAACAAATTAATGCAAAAAAGTTTAAAAGTTGTTTTTTTTCTTGTCAGGCATTGTTGTGCACATCATAATCCCAGCATTCAATAGGTAGAGACAGGAGAATTACTACGTGTTTGAGGCCAGTGTGGACAACACAATGAATTCCACACTAGCCCAGGCTACATAGTAAGACCCTGTGTATCCAAAAAACAAAATAAGTAAATTTTTTTTCTGATATTCATCATAACTATTCCAAACCAACAGTTCCTTTAGGGTTAGTTCCTTAGCATGTGTATAATGTGAACATAACATCATATCCATTTTCCATGAAATATTTATACAGAGGAAGGCCCATAATTAAAAACTTCTTAAGCATTTTATCATTTTCACTCTGGGTCACAATTTCTATAATGTAGTTTGCTAAAATATCTTCAATGGGTGGTCTTAAAAGTTTCTCCTTTAACTTCTACAATTCATAAACACTTTCAGCAATGTAGCAGGATACAAGATTAACTCAAAAAAATCAGTAGCCCTCCTGTACACAGATGATAAAAGGGCTGGGGAAGAAATCAGAGAATCAACACCCTTCACAATAGCCACAAATAGCATAAAATATCCCGGAGTAACTCTAACCAAACAAGTGGAAGACTTGTATGACAAGAACTTTAAATCTTTGAAGAAAGAAATTGAAGAAGACACCAGAAAGTGGAAAGATATCCCATGCTCTTGCGTAGGCAGAATTAACATAGTAAAAATGTCAATCTATAGATTCAATGCAGTGCCCATCAAAATCCCAGCAAAATTCTTCAAAGACCTCAAAAGAACGGTACTCAACTTCATATGGAAAAGCAAAAAACCCAGGATAGCCAAAACAATCCTGTACAATAAAAGAACTTCTGGAGGCATCACAATCCCTGACTTCAAACTCTACTACAGAGCTACAGTACTGAAAACAGCTTGGTATTGGCATAAGAACAGACAGGAGGACCAATGGAACTGAATAGAAGACCTGGATATCAATTCACACATCTTCGAACTCCTGATCTTTGATAAGGAAGCAAAAAAATATCAAATGGAAAAATGTATATTTAACAAGTGGTGCTGGCATAACTGGATATCAACATGTAGAAGAATGAAAATAGACCCATATCTATCATCATGCACAAAACTCAAGTCCAAATGGATCAAAGACCTCAACATAAAGCCAGCCACACTGAACCTTATAGAAGAGAAAGTGGGAAGTACACTTGAATGCATTGGCACAGGGAACCACTTCCTAAATAGAACCCCAGCAGCACAGACACTGAGAGAAACAATTAAGAAATGGGACCTCCTGAAACTGAAAAGCTTCTGTAAAGCAAAGGACATGCTCAACAAGACAAAACGACAGCCTACAGAATGGGAAAAGATCTTCACTAACCCCACATCAGACAGAGGTCTGATCTCCAAAATATACAAGGAACTCAAGAAATTGGACACCAAAAGATCATATAATCCAATAAAAAATGGAGCACAGACCTAAACAGAGAACTCTCAACAGAGGAATCTAAAATGGCTGAAAGACACTTAAGGAAATGTTCAACATCCTTAGTCATCAGAGAAATGCAAATCAAAACAACTCTGAGATTTCATCTTACACCTGTAAGAATGGCCAAGATTAAAAACACTGATGACAACTTATGCTGGAGAGGTTGTGGGGAAAAGGGAACACTTCTGCATTGCTGGTGGGAATGCAAGCTGGTACAACCCATTTGGACAATCAGTGTAGCAATTTCTCAGAAAATTAGGAAACAACCTTCCTCAAGACCCAGTAATACCACTTTTGGGTATATATCCAAAGGATGCTCAATCGTGCCACAAGGACATGTGCTCAACTATGTTCATAGCAGCTTTGTTTGTCATAGCCAGAACCTAGAAACAACCAAAATGCCCCTCGACCGAAGAATGGATAAGGAAAATGTGGTGCATTTACACAATGGAGTACTACACAGCAGAAAAAAATAACGACAGCTTGAATTTTGCAGGAAAATGTATGGAACTAGAAAGCATTATTTTGAGTGAAGTAACCCAGACACAGAAAGACAGTTATCACATGTACTCATTCATAGGTGGTTTTTAAACATAAAGCAAAGAAAACCAGCCTACACACCACAATCCCAGAGAACTTAGACAACAATGAGGACACTAAGAGAGACTTACATAGATCTAATCTACATGGGAAGTAGAAAGTATAAAAAAACAAGATCTCCTGAATAAATTGGGAGCATGGGGACCTTGGGGGAGGTTTGAAGGGGAGAGGGAAGAGGCAGGAAGGAGAGCAGAGAAAAATGTAGAGCTCAATAAATATCAATAAAAAATATATAAAAAAAAAAGTTTCTCCTTTACCCCTCACTCCACTGGAGACCATTTCTCCTTTATATCTGTATCTAGATCCTGTATCCAGCAGCAACCTGTTAGAAACTCACATGGTAAGGGAACTATCCTATAGTGATAAGTAAAAAAAAATCAGAAATGTGGCTTCATTTTCAGTTATGTGAGCCATAATAAAGAAAACAATGAAGAATCGTTCACCAAAAAGTAGTTCTTAATTTGCAGTCATCAAGTATTAAGACCTAACCCAGCGGAAAAAAATTCTTTTAGTAAGTGCAGTGGAGATAGATATGGCATGGAAAATCTACAGCACAAAGCAAAGAGCAGAAACAGGATGACAGATCTGTTTGCCACTGGACCTAAGCCTTGAGCAGTTTTCTTATAGGCTACAGAAACCTCATCAGTAAAGGGCCATTGGTGGATCTTAGGCTTGCCTTGGGCTGTCAATTTCTACATTTATTATAATAACATCAATTTAATAATAGTGTCGGCTTCTTAGTGCAGCGTTCATTTGCAATCTGAGAGTAAGAATCAAGAATCATTACTGACGGACTTCAGTAAGCTGTGACAAGGTTTCAAATGTATTAGATTTCACACCTAGCAAGCCCTTCTTTAAAGGCTCTATTTCATTATCGAATTAGTCACATATTCTGTTTTGAAGCAGAATCTCCAGGCTGTAGAGATAGCTCAGCAGTTAAGAGCACTGGCTGCTCTTGCAGAAAATTCCCAGCACCCATATAGTGGCTCACAACCATCTGTAACTCCAGTGCCAAGGGATCTGATGCTTCTTTGTACCTCCTCTGGTACTCAGGCACACACACACACACATTAATTTTTAAAGTATTTAATTTTACATTCATTAATGTTTTGCTACACGTATGTCTGTGCGAGGGTTGCAGATACCCTGGAACTGGAGTAAGCTGCCATGTGGGTGCTGGGATTTGAACCCAGGTCCTCTGGCAGAGTAGCCAATGCTCTGAGCCATCTCCCCACACCCCTAAATAATTTTTTAAAAGAGAACCTCACTATTTTTCTTATTCTTGTTTTTCTATAGACATTTACCTTCTGCTGATTTGAATTAAAGATTATAGTAGGCATCTCTATCCTACAGCCTTAAAGACTTTGACAAAGAGAAAAATTAAAGATAATGTCTTTCAGTAATGCTTTTGGTGTTTAGCATTCCAGAATGCAACTAGAAAGGGAACAGGAAAAAGACTCCAAATTCAGTAGAAACTGGGCATTTATCATGGTTGGGCCATGTTGGGTTCACAGTTCATGTGTGGTCTTGTTCTGTAGACTCTTTCCCTCTCTGGACCTTAGTTTTTGCTTCTGTGGATGACTGAATTTCACTAGAACACCTGAATCCCATTTAGTGCTCAGACTCAAACCAAACTCTTTTTCTCAGTTGAAAATCAAAGACAATTCTGTTCTTCCTTTAGTCATCTGGATTATCTAGACAATTGGCATAGCTTGGGTTTTTATTTGGTTTGGCTCACTTAAGTGGGCTATGAGAAGTTTTTTTTTAATTTTTTATTTATATTTTATGTATGAGTGCTCTGCATGCCAGAATAGGACATCAGATCCTGTGGCTGTGAGCCACCATGTGGTTGCTGGGAATTGAACTCAGGACCTCTGGAAGAATAGCCAGTGCTCTTAATCACTAAGCCATCTCTTCAGCCCCTCACCCTTTTGAGACTAGGACCCTAGTATTTCCTTGATGATGCCCTAAATGGTAGGACAAACTGAAAATTTATACTCTAGGCATTCTACAATAGTAATTTAATTGTGAGGGTAGAACATAGGCAAAATTTTTGTCTTTTTTTTTTTTTCAGTGATAAGGGACTACCATAGGGCTTGTGCATTCTAAGCAAGCACTATACTGCTTAAATGCATCCTCAGTTTTGTTTCAGGTTTTGATTTTCACATTTATTCTCTCTGTCTCTCCTCGTGTGTGTGTGTGTGTGTGTGTGTGTGTGTGTGTGTGGTTGTACATGTATGGAGGCTAGAGAACAATTTGCAGGAGTTGGTTCTTTCCTTCCATTAAGTAGATTCCAGGGATCAAACTTGGTCATCATGCTCAGCAGCTTGGCAGCAAGCACCCTTATCAGCTGAGCCATCCTGATGTCCCAATGCTTTTTTTGAGACATGGCCTTGTTACTGTGTGATCCAGATCGTCCTTGAATTCACTTTGTAGCTCAGGCTGGCCTGAAACTTGAAATTCTCTTGTTTCTGCCTCTTAGGATTATAGGCATGTTATGTACTCTATATAATATGTGTGTGTTATAGTATAAATATATGTTGTGATATATACATATCACAACATATGTGTGTGTGTGTATATATCCCCTAAAGTCACATAAGAGATCTTATTTTTGCTCCTGAGAAAAATGTTTCTAGGTGGGCAGTGGTGACCATATACCTTTAATCATAGCACTTGAAAGGCAGAGGCAGATAGATTTCTGAGTTGGAGGCCAGGCTGGTCTACAGAGTGAGTTCCAGGACAACCAGGGCTACACAGAGAAACCCTATCTCAAAAAACAGAAAACAAAACAAAACGTTTCTATGAGTACACTGATTTCTGTCTGGTATGCTCTGTTGTCTCTGGTTAGGAACTCACAAGAGGGTTGTGCTCAGTGGTAAGAGCACTTGGCTGTCCTGGAACTCAGGTTCAGCTCCCAGCACCCACATCAGGAAACTTACAACTGCCCATAACTCTACCTTTGGGGATTCTAATGCTTCCTTCTGGTCTCTGCAGTCACTCACACACATGTGGGCATATATACAGACACCTAAATAAAAAATAAAATCTTTTTTTAGAAAAAGAAACATAAAAGGGGCTGGAAAGATGACTCAGTGAGTAAAAACATGCCACAAGCTTGATGACCTCCATTTGATACCTGGAACCCATATAAAAGTGGAAGAAGAGAGCCAATTCCATAGTGTGTTCTGACCTTCACACACACACACACACACACACACACTAATAATAAAGCAGAAACATGAAAATAAAAGTTTCTGATTAGAATGAACCAACTGCTATTTTTTCCTTCTCTATTACTTTTCCTATTGCTGTGATGAAAATACCGTAACAAAAGCAACTTAGGAAGGACTTATTTCATCACAGTAGGGAAGTCATGGCAGCAGTAACAAAACACTGTTCTACAGCCTGGAAGAAGAGCGATATGAATGCATAAGCTTATCTGGCTTTCTCCTTTATATGCAATCCAGAACCCAAGCTCAGGGAATGGTGCCACCCACTGTTTGAGTGGGTCTCCCCATGTCAGTCAACCTAATCAAGGTGTCCTTAGTTAGAGCTTTATTGCTGTGAAGAGATACTATGACCACAACTCTTACAAGGAAAACATTTAATTAGCGTGGCTCGCTTACAGTTTCAAAGGTTCAGTCCATTATCATTATCCTGGGGAGCACGGTAGCATGCAGGCAGATGTGGTGCTGGAGAAATAGCTAAGTCCTACATTTTGCAGGCAACAAGAAGTTGACTGAAACACTGGGTGGTATCTTGAGCATAGGAAACCTCAAAGCCCACCTCCACAGTGATACACTCCAACAAAGCCACACCTCATAATAGTGTGACTCTCTATGAGATTATGGGGGCCAATTGCATTCGAACGACCACACAAAGTAATTCCATGGACCAGGGTAATGGCCTAACCCGTAAAAGTTCTTGCCACAAACAAATCTGATAACCTGAATTCGATCCCTGGATCCCATAGTAGAGGAGAACCAGCTCTACCTAATATTGCTTAAAATCTCCCAAATTAAGATCAAAGTCCTAGCAATTACAAACTTGTTGTTGTGAGTACAAAGGACGTAGGAATGAACTTTTATCTCTGTTTCTAAGTGATAAGCACAGAAAGCTTGATGGAGTCAAGTTCCTGTGTTTTTGTAAGGCCTGTCTAGCCAATACTTGCTCTGGGTAGAGAGTCTCACAGGGTTGTCAGTTGAGTGTCCGTTTCAGTTGTTTTCTGTTTGTTTTGTTTGTCTGGGATTCAGGCGCACAGCTCTGCACATGCTATGCAAGTATTCTATTACTGAGCTACATGCTCAGCCCAGCTATAGAGAGGATATTATGTCCTCAGAAATGAGATTTGGTGTGCAAAGGGCAGGAAGTAAACAGGCAGCATTTTATGCTGGAATATTCACCTAAACCAACCAACAAGGACATGCAATCTTCTAGCAGAATGGAAGCCTTGTGGGCACTGAGATATCTTGATGGATGTCCCTTATTTCAGGAAGCTGGAGACAATAGCCAGTTCTGCTGGAGGAACCTCTTCTCCTGTATCAACCTCCTGAGACTGCTCAACAAACTGACCAAATGGAAGCACTCCAGGACCATGGTAAGTAGACTTTAGAGCACAGATGTATCCATTCAACTGAATTTTTTAATCATTAGTATTTATAGATTGCCTACTTGGAAAGATCTGTAGATAGCTGGTAAATGATACATAAGTTTTTGCACTTCCTAATTCTCACTATAAACAGTGTTTCACTACCTCAGGCTAGCCTCAAACTCCTTATATAGTTCTTATGTATTCTTGAAGACTAACTCTTAAGGAGTTTGGACCTTGGACACTCAGGGGTCTCATAGAATAGCCAGGTTTGTCTATACTGTCTGAGTTAGAAATTCTAAAATTTCATATGATGATGTCTGTGTTTCATTGGGCAGATGCTGGTGGTGTTTAAATCAGCTCCAATCTTAAAGAGAGCCCTCAAAGTCAAACAGGCCATGCTACAACTTTATGTCTTGAAGCTACTAAAGATACAAACCAAGTACCTTGGGCGCCAGTGGAGGAAAAGCAATATGAAGACTATGTCAGCCATTTACCAGAAAGTGCGCCACCGCATGAATGATGACTGGGCTTATGGGAATGGTGAGTATTCTTGGTAAACCTGGAACTCGTTAGTTTGGTTAGGCTGGCTGGCCACTGAGCTCCAGGGATGAGCCTGTCTCTGCTTCCGCAGCACTGGGGGTATAAATGGCTTTTATGTAGGTGCTAGGCATTCAAACTCAGGTCTTCATGCCAATTCCCCATCCCCTAAATATGACACAAGTTTTATGATATGGTAAAATGTTTGCCTACTTATAGTTTTTTTGGGGGGGGTTGTTTTGTTTTGTTTTGTTTGAGGCAAGGTCTCTGTAACATGAGGGCCTGCTTGTGGTTTCTGTCCCGCCTGGTCCCTACAGCCAGTAAGCCCCAAAGAAATCGCACAGAGAGGTCTATATTAGGTTATAAACTGATTGGCCCATTAGCTCAGGCTTCTTATTAACCTCATATCTTATATTAACCCATTATTCTTATCTATGTTAGCCACATGGCTTGGTACCTTTTTCACTGGGGCAGGTCACATCCTGCTTCTTCCGTGGTCTGAGCAGGACTAGGAAAGAACTTCCTTCTTCCCAGAATACTCCTGTTCTCATTGCCCCACCTCTACTTCCTGTCTGGTTTTCCCACCTATACTTCCTGCCTGGCTAATGGCCAATCAGTGTTTATTTAAAACATGATTGACAGAATACAGACAATTCTCCCACACCAGGTCTCACTATGTAGCCTTGGCTGTCCTGAAACTCGCTATGTAAACTAGACTGGCCTCAAACTCAAGAGATCTGCCTGCTTCTGGCTCCTGAGTGCTGTGATTAAAGGCGTGTGCCACCATGCCCAACTGAGTTGATCCAGACTTGCCTTTTCATGTTCTGCTCCAATCTCCCCTTCCTTGAGAGGTGATTCTATTCAAATGGGAAATTTTCATCCCTTAGGGAAAACTCAAAGGCTCAATTGCTCTTTTGAATGACATAATTATTAGAAACAAGGAATTATAATACAAAGCTCTCCCATCTCCTTTCTCAGGAGTAACTAGTTTTCAGTTTGTACTACTTCCAAAGATGATTTCTGTATATATTAGTTCATATATGATCATATATATACTTTTTAAAACTGTAAGCATGCTACATGTCTACTTTATACATTGCTCTCAAAAACCATTCTGAACCATTTCATTGAATTCATAGAATGCCATAGACCATGCTCTGTGGAAGAGAGTAATGTCCTGAGCAGTATATGTCTTCTCTTCCTCTCTTCCTATGTCAGACATCGATGCCAGGCCATGGGACTTCCAAGCAGAAGAGTGTACCCTGAGAGCCAACATTGAGGCTTTTAACAGCCGCCGTTATGATAAATCACAGGACTCAGAATTTTCACCTGTGGATAACTGCTTACAGAGTGTGCTGGGGCAGAGGCTGGATCTGCCTGAAGATTTCCACTATTCCTATGAGCTCTGGCTGGAGAGAGAGGTGTTTTCACAGCCCATCTGTTGGGAGGAGCTGCTCCAGAATCACTAAGCTCTTGTCACAAAGCATCTGATAGCTGGAGCTTGGCTCCAATAAGTATGCTTTGCCTATCCTGCCCCTTCAAACTTCATATTGAACTCTAGTATATATCAATGGGCATTACAGCCCAACATCCAGCAGAGATCCAGCATAGTTCAGGGCTATTCTGGATGCCGTTAGGCTTGAAGATGATGCAAGGCTGAGATCCTGAGTCAAAGCACATGGATCAACTTGCCCTAGGCTCAGCTTGGTACCTAGTTAGCGTGAAATCTCTTGATGGATCAGTCATAGGCAAGCTCTTTGACAGAACCTGCTTTAATCTTGCCTAGAACCAGGCTAGCCTCTGTTGGCCACAATAGTGAAAAGAAATTTGTTATGGCATTTGACCCATGGCATTCATCTCAAGCAGTGGGATAGGTACAGGCCATAAAACGAGCAAATTTTCTTCTTGCTCTATCATTTAGCAAAACCAACTTTAGACTATTTCACATTAAGATTGTGACACTCCTCTTTATATAATACTCATTAGCTCTGAGATGTCTTGAGAGCACTGCACTTTTCTAAAGAATGGTTGTTTCCAAACATTGCATGTTATAGAAAAGTATATTGTATTTTTCCTTGAGAGATCTATGTTCAATGTAAAAATATCTCCTCTGTATTCTGTATAGTGCATTGACTCCTTTATCATTTGGAAAGAACCACAACTAATGTGTAATAATATGGCCTTCTCAAAAAGTATCTCTTGTTTTTCATAAATTACTTACTTTAAAATGGCCGACTATACCGTAGAAAGTTACTCCCTGATATAACCCCAGATCTTCACTTGAGTGAGGAGAGGGTAGTGTTGTGTGAGCCAGGACCTGGCTATGTAGCCCTGACTAGGCTGGAACTTACTATGTAGCCAGCTAGCCTTGAACTTGTACTGATCCTCCTGCCTGTGTCTCCTGAATGCTGGGATTATAGGCATGGGCCACACCTCTAGCCAACGCATTCTTAAATGGCAAGTTAATTAGAGAAGGTTCTATTTGCTGATATTTGTCCATTTGTGCTGACTTTTTAAAATTAAAAGCTACAGCATCACAATTTATAATTTTTCTTCCACGTTCGTTATTTTTTACCGTTTTATTTTTCTGCTAGAAGTTTCAATATGGTTTGTACCGGAAGTATCGCACATTTCATGGCGGATGTCTCTACTCCTCCTTTACAGCAAAAACACATGCTTCCAAAACTAAGCGGTTTTTTAAATCTTTGAACTTTTTTTATTTTAGTCTCCCCACTTCCCAGACACTACCAAGTCTTTTTATGATGGCACAAGGGCACTTTATTCCTAGAGAACTGGTCCAAACTAGCTCATTTACTTTTTTGTAGGTCATGATGAAGACCCTGCACTATCCAAAGGAACAATCAGTACCTCTGTGTTATGGGTAGCAGGATTTCTTACTATGGAAAAGTGACAAAAGTATAATATGTAATAGTTGAAATGTCTTAAAATAATTTGCAAATTTTATCAAACCATGACAGCAATCCTCTTTTCAAACAGTTTACTGAACATAACATCAGGCAATTTTATTAATCTAGGATCAGGCTACTGTGATTTTAATGATATTTGAGCAAAAAGATACTTTTTTTAGGAAAGAGAATAATCACCAATCTATTTTGAAGTTGTATCCTATCAGTTGTGTAAATAAAAAATAAGTTGCCTTTTAAAAATCACACCCGAATGCTTCCAGAGGCACAGACATATGCCAAACTTTAATATATCAATTTTGTTATTTATTACTCGAGAAGATTAATTCTCAATGCAGATGGAAAAACTACTCTACCTTGTGAGGAGAAATGATGAGTTTCAAGTCACATCAATTTTTCCCCACAGCAACTTGCTGTGACTACCTTCTGGTATCAGCAGCTAGCCCCATGTGCAAGATGACTGGGTTGGATCTCCCAATTTGAGAGCTCATGTATGTGATTAGGAATGGCTTCAGATTAACCAAATTTAATGGTGATTATAATTTCTAAATAGAAGCATGCTATTTGGACGATTCATAAAATAGGGACTTTATCTGTGAATATTTTAGTGAAGTTTGTGTTGATAATATTGTTCATCTCACCAAACACTTTAATAAAAAGAAAACCTGGGATTAGAAATTTGGTCTTTAATTCTTTAACACAATATAATCTAAAAGTCATGTTAGATAGAAAAGGATACAGGATAAATACAGAACTACAAATCTCAATGATGTAACAAATGTTTATTTCATCATCATGGGTCTGAGATCAGCCACTTGAATCACCTCAGATTATTGGATTGGCTTTTCTCTAGAATTATTCTGGCATAAGGCAAGAGCAAGAAACAAACCATGCCATGCAAGTACATTTCAGAGATCCTGCTTAGATATGGCAGAAGGCAAATTATTCATGCCATTGGCCAAAA
This sequence comes from Ondatra zibethicus, assembly GCA_004026605.1. Classification (NCBI taxonomy): domain Eukaryota; kingdom Metazoa; phylum Chordata; class Mammalia; order Rodentia; family Cricetidae; genus Ondatra; species Ondatra zibethicus. The sequence continues at coordinate 38,846 of PVIU01013562.1, read as the reverse complement.
TCAGCACACATGGACAAGCCTAACAGTGGGCCAGAGAAGCATACTCCACTGAGGGTGGCAGGAATAGGACGCGGCATGATGCTTTGGTGGTCATGGTGACGAATATCTGTTCCTATCCTACACAAAATGCACACAGCTCCACCCCAAGGCAGGCTTCAAAATCTTATCTGATGAGCTCTTAAAGTTCAGGGCTTCCTTAAGTCTAGGTGCCACATCTTTTCCTTTTTTATAGAAACAGGGTCTCTACCTGACCTTGACCTAGATTGCTGTCTGCTGATCCTTGAAACTTGTTGATCCTGTTAGACTTGAAGACTGAATAGCAATATTGCGATCATTTTAAATGTATACATATACCAGAACATCTTTTTTTGTTTTGTTTTCTGGTTTCCAAGAGGGGTTCTCATTCTGTAGACCAGGCTGTCCTCGAACTCAGAGATCCACCTGCCTCTGCCTCCTGAGTGCTGGGTCTAAAGAGTGCCACCACTGCCCTGCACCAGGACATCCTTGTATATCTTAAACATACAGTTTTTGTCAGTGATATCTCAATAAGACTGTTTTTGTTTAGTTCTGTTTTTGAGGTGGAGTCTCATGTAGCTCAGGCTGATCTCATACTTGTTATGAACTTAAACTTTGGTGTATATCAATCCATAGTAATCCCACTGAACAAATGTAATGTCCTCTTCCTTTGGATAGGAAAGATCTTTAGGCTTCTCTGTAGAAGTAGTTACCTGCCTTTCAATGTTCCGTGGAGTTAGAAACAGGTTTTTTGTACTTAGAAACTAAGGCAGGAAGATTGTGGTTTGGGATCAACCTGGGCTACATAATGAGACCCTTGTCTCAAAAAAACAAACAGGTGCATGCTTCAGGAGCCCAAGCCAGCTGTAGCAGTCTCTCCTTCATCTGGCTTCTCCACAGGAAGTGTTACCAAAATTTCTAGCAAGCCGACTCTGGAAAAGCTGGGCATGAAGGGGAAGTGGATCATTATGAGAGTGGACTTCAGTGTTCCTATGAAGAACAACCAGATAACAAACACCAAAGGATCAAGGTTGCTGTTCCAAGTATCAAATTCTGCTTGGACATTGAGCCAAGTCAGTTGTCCTTATGAGCCACCTGATGGTGTTCCCATGGGTGACAAGTACTCCTTAGAAGCAGTTGCTACAGAACTCAAATCTCTGCTAGACAAGAATGTTCTGTTCTTGAAGGAGTGTGTGGGCCCAGAAACAGAGAAAGCCATGCCAACCCAGTGGCTGAGTCTGTCATCCAGCTGGAGAGCCTCCACTTCCATGCGGAGGAAGAGGAGGGAAAGACGCTTCTGGGAGCAAGGTTATAGCTGAGACAGACGAAATGGATGCTTCCCAAGCTCCACTGTCCAAAGGAAGGGGTATCTCCATCAACAGCACTCTGGGGACTGTGCACTGAGCCTACAGATATATGGTGGGTGTGAATTCCACAGAAGACTGGAGTTTTTTTGTTTTGTTTTATTTTTATAAAGGAGCTGAACTACTTTGCCAAGGCTTAAGAGAATCCAAAGTGATCCTAGCCATCTTGGGCAGAGACTAAAGTTGCAAACAAGATCCAGCTGATTAATATATGCTGGACAAAGTCAATGAAGATAGTCATCATCAGTGGAATGGCTTGTACCTTCTTTAAGTAAACAACATGGAGAGTCGCATTTCTCTGTATGATGATGATATTATCAAAGATCTCATGTCCAAAACTGAGAAAAAAAATGGCATGAAGATTACCTTGTTTGTTGGCTTCATCACTTTTGACAAGTTTGATAAAAATGCCAAGACTGGTCAAGCTACTGTGGCTTCTGGCATAACTGTTGACTTGAATGGGAAATTTAAATAGGAAGCTTTTTCAGGGAAAACAAGTCCTTCATTGATGCGGTGGTGAAAGTCACTTCTAGGAGTTGCATCACTGTCATAGATAGTGGAGGCACTGCCACTGAGACACACTATGCCAAATGGAACAGAGGATGAGATCCGCCATGTCAGCACTGGGAGTAGTGCCATCCAGTCCTTCCTGGGACGCATGCTCTCAGCAACGCTTAGTAGTCTCCTACCTTCGGGTTCCTGTGCACAGCTGCTAAGTCAATTTAGTGTTCTCTGTAACTCCATTTGGTGTTAGCACAGGGTTCAGCTAGTGACCAAGAGTTGCAGCACCAAGAAGGAACCTTAGACAGTTGCCCATCTCAGCTCGTCTTTTCTACGGGGGGACTGACTGATCTACATTCTTCAAGATCCCATTTAAATCCCTTAGTGACTAAACCATTGCACATTCTACAGTACATCTATTTATATTCTGCTTGCAAAAGAAAGTAAGTTGTAATAGCTTAGTTCTCTTTCCCGTGTAGGTTACTGTTTATGACTCTGCATGGAAATAAGATGAAATTCCAGTTGGAGGTTCAGAGAAATTGATGGTGTGTGTCTGTGTGTGTGTGTATATGTGTGTGTGGTGTGTGTGTCTGTGTGTGTGGTCTGTGTGTGTGGCGTGTGTCTGTGTGTGTGGTGTATGTGTCTGTGTGTGTCTGTGTGTGCAGTATGTGTGTATATGTGTGTGGTGTGTGTCTGTGTGTGTATGTGTGTGTGTGGTGTGTGTGTGTGTATGTGTTGGGGTAGGGGACTCACTCAATTCCAAAACAGCAATAGGACAACACAGTCTGAAATATAATTTCCTCCCAGCAGGTCTGGCTGTTCAGGCTCCCAAGACCTGTAAACGTAATGAGATTGTGTCTGAGTGTGCTGTAGGCTTTGGGCTTTAGAGTGTCCAGACTTAAAGTTTAAAAACAAGACTTTTAAATGTTTACCTTGTAGGAAATGCCAAAGTTTTTCTAAGGAACTGCAGAGTACAAAAATCGCCCAAACACCTCTGATGGCAGTGGCTTCCTGTCTAAGACAGTGCCATCTGTCCCCTTGCCTTTACATGGAAACACGACTTTGCACATTTGGTAACTTTCTGTTAAAATGCCTAATAGAACTGGCAGGACAGAGATTCTTATATGAAAATAGTTCTGAGACCCAAGATATGTTACCTAGAAAAGCAGCATGGCATAGTGGGGACAGATAGTCGGGGAGTAGTGGGTGTCAGGATAATTCTTGCCAAACATTACTGATAACTAGTGACTTATTTTTCATATCTCCCCCTCTCAAAGAGCCCCCGCCAAGAAGAATCAAAAGCACTTCAGTTCTCTGCATCAGGGATCAGCAGATTACAGCTCATGGCTAGCTCTGGCCTACCACCAGTTTTATATGACCCGTGAACTAAGAAAGGTTTTTACGTCTTTTTTCTCTTTTGGTTTTTCAGACAGGTTCTCATATGGGTATTTCTGGTCTTAAACTATGTAGCTCCGGATAACTGTGAACATTTTGGGTGATGGTACATGATTGTATACACTCATGTGTATGAATGTTTTGGGTGATGGTACATGATTGTATACACGCATGCTTATGAGGCCAAAGATCTTCAGACTTTTTACATGCCTGCTGCAGATCTAAATTCATGCTTGAACAGCAAGCATTTTACAGACTGAGCCAGTTCCTAGCCCTGACCTTGAACTTCTGATCCTACTGCCTCCTCTGTCCAGTACTGAGATTAGAGACATGGGCCACTATAACCAATTGATGTGATGCCAGGGATCGAACTCACAGCCTCATGCATCCTAGGCAAGTTTTCTACCTACTGAGCCATATCACAATCTGGTTTCACAGTTTTAGGTGGTGGGGGGCATCCAATGAAGAAAAGTATTTTGACAGGAAAATTCTATGGAATTCAAATTTCACTTTCCACAACAGTTTTCCTGGAGTACAGCCACGTCCATTCATGTCCATGTGGATGGAATGCTTCTGTGCTCTGTACCAACAAAGCCTCGTATTTACAAGGGATTCAAGTTGAAACTCAAAGTATTGACTCTGTCCCTTTCCACGATTTGTTGATCCCAGCTCTTGATATTCCTCTCCAAGGTCCACCCTAACTGGTCTCACTCCTGAGGTGCCTGTTGCTGGAACCCTACTGGCTGACCACAGGAAACCCCTCCAGAAAATGCTATTTTGGGGGGCGACTGTAACTGATGGGGGGTTCTGTGTGACATAAGCACTTAGCGAAATAAAAAAAAAGGAAGGTAGAAAAGGCAGAAGGGAGCAGAGTAGAGAGGACGAGAGGGATTTTCAAGTATCACTTCTAGGAAAGATGGTGCTGGAACACTCCTAAGTTTAGCTGTTCTAAGAATGCGTGCTTCAATTCTGGTCTTTTTTTTTTAACAACAGTACAGTTCGTTTTACTATTTATAAAGAAGACATAAGGATGTATATTCATAAATAGATAAAATGAACCACAGCTTTTCTGAAGTGAGATTCAATAGCAATCCAAATTTAACATCCCCCTCATCTACACCGTAGGATTTGTTCAATTCTTGTGGGGAAAAAAGTTCTATTTTAACTCTTCGACATTAAGGTTTTGGGTTGGTTTTTTGGATTTTTTCTTTTTTTTTTTTTTTTTTTTTTTTTGAGCTAGGGTTTCACTACGTAGCCTAGGCTAGATTTAAACTCTTCAGCCTTACTCAGCCTCCCACACTCTGGGAGGCAGCACATCTGACTCCAAATGATTCCTTAACTCTTTGTGGCAGTGGGTTTTATGGACACTAGGCAAGTACTCCACCCCTCCACACGGGACTGACACAGGGCTGTGAGATCAGTCCCCACATGGAGTGCAGCAAGAGGCAGAGAGACATGGGATGTCTCCATGAGGGTGGGAGGAGCTAGGAGCATGACACATTCCAGAAACAGGTGGGAGCCTAGGGGAAGTGCTATAGTTTGACTATGGCATGTGTCCCCAAAGGGGTCCTATGTTAGGAGCCTGATGTCAAGTGTGGCAATACCGAGGTGGTAGGCTAGGCATGGTAGCATGATCCCAGACTCCCAGTACTCAAGGGGCTGAGAAAGGAAGATTGTAAGATAAATGACGTTTTTTGTTTGTTTTTTTAAAATTTTAACTTTTTTGAGAATTTCACTCATAAGCACACTGTATTTACATAATTTCCACCCCTTCCTCTCTTCTTCCAACATTTTCCTTTGGAGTGAGCACTCAGAGTGAAACCTTTAAAAAAAAAAAAAGAGCAAGGCCCCAGGTTTCCACAGTGAGTGTCAGCCTGCCCAGGGCTATGAAATCCCGTTTCCAGTATAGAGGCTGGCAAGGGAGTACTAAAGTAACAGCACTTACCACAAAGTTGCAGACTGAGTCGTATCCCTGTGGGAGAAGGACCAACTCCCATATACTGTCCTGACCTCTACATTTGCAAATGCTTACACCCATACACAAATAAATGTTTAAAAAATTAAAAGGAGGTGGGGCCTCCTAGAAATTAGATCACTAGTATTAAGGTAGTTCTTCCATGAGTGGGCTATTTGGCTAGAAATGAAACTCAGATCTAGGTTCCCAGCACCATAAAAAAGAATAGTAAAATAGAAAGCTTGCCAGCTCTTCTGTAGGTGGGTGTGGTGGTACACACTTGTAATCTAAGCACTCGGGAACAAAGAAAAAAATAAAAGAAAAAAATGGTTTGTCATAAAGTGTGAGTCTAACCAGTGTTTCTGGCTCCCGCTTTTATTACATTCTCTGATTCCTGCCCTGATGCCATCTACCATTGTGACCTCACAAAATGGCAAACTGAAGGGACTCCTGCCATTTAGCAGTCTCCAAAACTGTGCTAAATAAACCTTTCGTTATTCCTAACCTTGGGTACCTTGTTATAGCAACAGAAGATGACAGCTGTGCCTTCAGAGGTCAGTGGAACGAGAAAGGGACAATTCTTCCCACTGAATCATGAACCATGCTCCTTGTCTGTCTGTCATTACCGCCGCAGCATGTAGTCATGGGCCTAAAAGATGTTGCTCACTGTGGAGAAGTAAGCAAGCTAATACTGTACCTGACTATGTACAGGTGGTTGCAACAGAAATCTAGGGCAAATCTAACAAGCAGAGTATTGCTCTGGAGGTGGTACAGTTTGCCAGGCCTTAACCTTCAACAAGGCTTCTGATCAATAGGGCATTCAAGGTAGACGTCAGGAGGTGTGATGGTACAACAAACCTGAGAGGAATGAGTGTGACAAAAATAAAGTCTGCTGTGCTAGCCGGAAGAGAGCTAGAAAAGCAGACTAAGGGGTTATGAAAAGCCACAGATGCCAAACCAAAGCATTCTTAGCTCTTTGTAGGAAATGGCTACTGACAGTCTTTGAAAATGCGTGACTCACGGTTAAATCTCTGCTTGAAAATGTGAAGGAGTGTCAAAGTCAAAGGGGCAGTGGGACGCAGGACCATAGCAGCCCAGGCAAAGACAGCCCAAGCTGGAAGAGGGTAGTGATCTGAGAGAGAAGAGGGACATTGGGCCAAATTCAGGCTTGCCAGGATGTGATGCAAGGTACATTTGGGGCTCAGTACTATATAGAGACCTGAGAAAGTTAGGAGGGGAGAGAGAGAGAAAGAGAGAGCGAGAAGCTGTATAGTGGAGTATTCTTTAGTGGTTTCTTTTCTTGCTTTTTATATTTTCATTTTGCACTGAGCTATTCAGATAATGCTGAGCCCTGCATTTGTGTAAGTATTGCCTCCCTCAGAATAAAGATGACCACCATCTGTCTTTGTCGTTGTTCTATTGCTGTGAAGAGACACAATGATTGGGGCTTGCTTACAGTTCCAGAGGGCAAGACCATCATGGTGGGCAGCAAGCAGCTAGGCATGGTGCTGGAGCAGTAGCTGAGAGCTCACATCCTATCCACAAGTTGGAGACAGAGCGGGGAGGGCTGGGTCTGGCATGGACTTCTGAAACCTCACAGCCCACCCCCAGTGACACACATCCTCCAGCGAGGCCATGCCTCCTAATCCTTCCCAAACAGTTCTACCAACTAGGGACCAACCATTCAAATATATGAGCCCATCTCCATGTTCTCATCCACACCACAGCACCAGCACTCCCATATATATTTGCTTTTTGAAAGTCATTTCACTAATCAGTCCAGAGAAAAGCTAGCAAACCTAGCCTTGCTCGAACCTTTCAAGATTGTACCCGCTTTGCAGCTCACCCTCCTCCTCCTGAACTGGATTCACAATGTTCTGCCCATGATTTCTACAAGAGTTGACTGCTGCTTGCCATCCAGATCTCCGTTTTGACATCGTCTCCCCAGAAAGCCTTCCCAAATCACTAATCTAAAAGGAATTCACGAGGCTGAAGGGGTGGCCCCTTGGTGAGACATCTGCTTAGCTTAATAGATTCATTAATCTTATGTATGTTTTGCCTGCTTGTATTTCTATGCACCATGTGTGTACTTGGTGACCATGGTGATTTCCTGTCATTAGAGTTACAGATGGTTGTGAACCACCATGTGGTTGATAGGCATCAAACTCCAGTCCTCTGCAAGGGCAACGAGTGCCCTTAACTTCTGAGCCATCTCTCCAAGCCCCAAAGGTGGATTTTTCTTAAAGATTTATCTTTATTATTTTATGTGTATGTCTTAGTTAGGGTTCCTATTGCTGTGAAGAAACACCATGACCACAGCAACTCTTATAAAGGAAGAGCATTTAATTGGCTTACATTTTCAGAGGTTTAGTCCATTATCATCATGGTGTGAAATGGTGGCGTGCAGACAGATGTGGCGCTGGAGAAGTGTCCTTCATCTTGTCTGGCAGGCAACAGGAAGTGGTCTGTCTCACTGGGCGTGGCTTGAGCATATATGAGCTCAAAGCCTGCCTCCACAGTGACTCACTTTCTCCAAGACTTACACCTACTCCAAAAAGGCCACACCTCCCATTAATGTCACTCCCCTTGGGATTATGGGGCCAATACAATCAAACTACCACAGTGTATTAAGGCTTTATTTGTTTGTTTGTTTTTTGTTTGGCCTTCATATAGATTTGTGCACTAAATGCCTGCCTGCTGCCTGTGGGGGTCAGAGAAAGGCACCGGATTCTCTGGAACTGGAAGAACTGGCTGTGGGAATTGCCATGTGGGTGCTGGAAGCCAAACCGGTGTCCTCTGCACCAGCAAGGGCTCTTAAAGCCAACTCTCTGCACCGATCACCTTTACTTGTGGCCAATTTCATTTCACACCCTTCCGCTTTGCTCTGTTCCCCTCTCCCTTCCCCAACATTCAAGAACCTTGCCTCATGTTGGTTGCTGAATTCCCACAGCAAGCGGGAAGCCAGGCACTTGGCAAATATGCAATAACCACTTGGTGAATTGAATGAAATGGCGAGAGTTATAAAAAGCAAGAATTGCGCCCCAAACGCATTTTGAGAGAAGAGGATGAACTCACAAGGTTAAAATCCCACCCAGAATATAAGAACCCTGCCCATCTTCCTCTCCTCCGACCTCCTCCGACCTGTACCAGACTTTTTTTTTTTTTTTTTGCCGACATTTCTTCACTTCAACCCTCAGAGACCTTAGAGACCTTATTCTTGTTTTCCTGGAGAGGTCAAGTTCAGATGATTTCACGAGAGTGGTTTAGCCTGTCCTAGCCTTTCCTTCCCTAAGACAAAACTGCGTATCTTGGTAGCCCGCCTCTTCTCCTCGTGCCCCGCCCAGTCGCACTGCCGGGGACAAAACTATTCCATTCAGCGGCTAGTTGGGGTTCGTAGCCATTGCCAACAACTGGCAAAGTAAAACGAAAAGCTACAGCCCAGGAAGCGGGGTAAATCGGAACACAAACTCAGAGCCCACAGGTGCCCGAAGGCCAGCCAGGCTCCGCCCAGTGGCCGCACGCCCCGCCCCGGTGCCCTAGCAACAGGTAAACAGTGCGTGGTTCGGCGGCGTCGGTGAGCGAGCCCAGGCGCCGGCAGCCGACTCTCCGAGTGCGGCACGGCCCTGCGCCTGGAGTGGGGTGAGCCGGGCCTTGCGTGCCAGCAGCTCGGTGGCTGGCTGTTTGCTGAGCTCGCCCAGCTCCCCTGAAAGCATCTGCGCCTCCGCACACCGCGAGGGCGCCCAACTGCGGCCACGGCCGGGGCAGGCGGCAACACGCCGGTGAGAGCGAGCGGAGGCAGGAGCCAGCGCGGGGACCTCGACACCGGGGACCGGGGGGGCGGGGGGGAGATAGGATGTGGGGTCTGAATCTCGAGACTGGAGACTGGGAACTGCTGAGATGAGAAAGAAATGGCCGTGGAAATACCCATCCTGAAGTGGGAGAGGTTCGCAACCGCTCGCCTTAACCCCGGTAGCCTTTGAGGGGAGGGCTTTCACCTAGGTCTACTCTCATCACCACTAGTTCAACCGGGCGTGTGTGGGAGGGAGCGGTATGAGAGGGCCGTATGGTAGTCTGCATCTGCTGGATAGCAGCAGCAGGTTTAGACTGTACCCTTTAAGACGGTTTTCGTCCCTTGGTTCTGTGCAGTTACTTTCGCTCTTAGAAGATGCTTTGGGGTGTGGAAAATAGAGGGAGGTCAGCAACGAGGTTTGGAACCCCAAAACTAAGTACACGCCAATAGGGACTGTCCAGGCTGCTCCTACTTGCAGGGTGGGACTCTGCACGTTATGAAGAAAGTAAGGTTGACCCTGGCGGAGAGGGCGGGGGAGAGAGGTGGGAGGTGTCCATACCACACCTAACCCCATCCTTCCTTACCCCTCCTTTCGCCAGTATTCCTGTTCTTCAGCTCGCATCCTGCAATTGGTGGCCTCCTTCCCAGTCTCTTTTTTCTTTCTAGAATGGCTATGGTTTTGTTGTCTCTTTCCAAAGCCCCCAGGGGTTCGCTGAGTACTGCACTGTTGAACTTGCGGCTCAGCACCATGGTAAAGGAGCCTCAACTTCTGGCGCATTTATCATATTGCCATTTCTGCTGAAGAAAAAGCATGCCCCGTACTAGACCCAGCCAGGTTCTTCTGGAAATTTCCTTTCAACTACCCTACCTCAGTTACTGATCTTTTTATCTCCTAGACTAGAACTGTCTTTTGCTTCCTCTTGTTCGGTAAGCACCTATAGCCCTTTACACCTCATTTGAGGCATCCTGCCTGTCTTGCTTTCCTTTTAACCTGCAGTGTGGAAATATGGTAAGTATGGAGCCCTTCCTCGTAGGTCTGAAACTAGGTACAGTTTTAAGTAAACGTGCTAAGTGTCTCTTGACTTAAATTTCTAGATTTATATACTCCTACTGTTTTTTCCCAGGCCCGGGAAGGTGAAGCAGTATGACATACAAAGCCCTGGGAACGAGTTGTTTCCCCTTCTTGTTAGGTTAGAGCCGAAGGCCTGAGCTGCTCTTCACTTGCTTCCCAGATTTGATTCCTCTCACCGCGTTCCCCACCCCACCCTCACCCCATTTGCCTGCGGACAGACACTCTGACCTTGCTTGGTCCTTTCCTCTTTGGATAGTCTCTCCAACCTCCAAGTCCCAGTGGGCTGTTTGTTCTGCTTCCAAATTCTCTAACCTTTCAGCCTGCTCTCCAGGACCACGCCTTAGTATTTCTGCCTGCCCTGTCCGGATGCCAGATGTGCCTGGGTCCCTCTTTCCCAGTTTGGTTGTTTGATCCATGCCTCTGTGATAAAGGGCTGGTATCTTTCCCCCTCTCCTCTGTATCTAGTACAGAGGCAGTAGCACAGTAGGAATTTGGAAATACTTGTTGAGTGAATGAAATTGAGAGCAACGGAAACACTTGTTTGTCTTTTAACTCTGTGCCTGCATTGTGTCTATATTCATTCCTTTTCGGGTGCTGTGCAGATACCAGAAGAAAGAGCTTAGTAATTAAGCGTATTCAGGTTTACACACTCACAAGTTCCTCATAGTGGAGAAGGTACGGCCGAGCTCATGGCCGTGGTCGGACATATCTGTTCTCATAGTGACAAATCGGAAAGCAGAGAGAACACGGCCGACTTCTGCCACCCAGCCCACCTCCTCAAGGCTCCTCAATGCCCTCTTGGGAATAAACAGTCAGAACATGAACCTGTTCTGTTAGGGACATTTCAGATTTGAACCAACACAGCATCTGGTTGTGATTGATTTATTCGCTCAGTGAATCCTGTTCATCTGTTTGATGTACCAGATAATGGTTTAGGTGAAGGAATTCAGTGGTAACCTCTGGATTACCATCAATTACTACTAAAAGTACTATTAAGGAGTTGCAATGCTTTTAATGAGAAACGTCCCCCATGAACTCAGATATTTGAATACATAGTCCCCATTTGGCAGCACTGTTTAGGGGGGTGGTGCAGCTTCTCTGGAGGAAGTATGTCATTGTGGGAGGGCTTTGAGATTACACAGCCTCACCTCATTCCCAGTTCACTCTCAGCTCTCTGCCCTGGCAGCTGTTACTATGCCTCCATCACTATTATGAATTGTCCCTCTGTCCGCCGAAAGTAATCTTGCTCCCCCATAATTGCTTTTGGTCATGGTGTTTTATCACAGCAACAGAAAAGTAACGAATACAGAGGTAAAACTGCCCAGGGAAAGGAGCTTGAAAATGGTACTTCAGAGGCCACGGCCTTGTGGAGCAGTTAACAGGCAGACTGTGTGAGTATTCGGAACGAACACCTTGCCTGGGACAGACTCAGGTTATGTTCTTTTGTTGATGTTTGTGTTGACATAGACGATACAGTAAGGTTGTATGATTGTCCTAGGTACAGGACAAAATGGACACTGTGTCAGGTTCCTCCTCTTTGCTGTAGTGGGGAGCTGAATCCAGGCCACTGTAGATGCTAGACCAGGGCTTTACTGCTCATCCACATATACAGTGCCCCTCCGAGCCTGGCGAGGTTTTCATGAAGAAGTGATTTTGAGTAGAGTCTGAAGGAAGAGATAAAACAAATGATTCCTCTTCAGTTATGTGAAACCTCTAGGCCCTGTGGTATAGGGGAAAACCTACAGAAAAGTCAGGGCCTCTGGAAACAGGAGGAACTTGGCAAGTTTTGGAGCTAGAAAGAAAGCCAACATAGATGCAGCCAAGAAGTCTTCCTCATTGAGTGTGTAAGTTTTTAAACTGTGTTCTAAGACCAAGAGTGGAGCCACGGGGTTTCCTTGAGCCAACTGAAGGCATGGAAGGTTGCTGGTGAGATGGCTCAGTGGGTAAAGGTGCTTGGCGTGTGTTCTCTGTATAGAACATATCAACATTAGCTTTGGGGGCTGTCTTTTTTTACTTATGTATATATTTATTTACTTCTGAGATAGACTCTCACTGTGAAGCCTAGCTGCCTTGGAACTCACTACATAGACCAGGTTGGCCCCAAACTCATAGAAATCCACCCGCCTCCGCCTCCTGAGTGCTGGGATTAACAGCAATGCCCTCCAGGCCCAGCTGTCGTGCATCGGTTTACTTAATTACTTTGAGATTCATCCATGTAGTTATGCTTTTCTCATTGCTCAATAGTGTTCCACTTTATGGTTCTACCACAACGTGTTTATTTATCTGCCAAGAGTGTTTCTGCTTGCTGCTCTAACAAATGAGGCTATTTTGAGAAGTTATGTACAAGTCTCTAAGTGGAATATGCTTCCACTTCTTTAGGAGTAGAATGGCAGGTCAAATGCTCAGGGTTAAAGAGAAGCTGCTGAACTATCTTCCAAAGCAGTTCTGACAGCTTCAGTCTTCCCTCATGGTGAATGAGAGTTTCCAGTTCCTCCGTTTCCTCACTTGATACGGCCAGTCATCTAAGGAGCCGTTCCAGTTGGTGTGTGCTGGGCAGCTTGTAGTTTTCATTGTATATGTCTAATGTCTAACAATGTTAAGTGTCTGTTCATGGCTTATTTCCTGTGTCTCTTTTCCAGAAAAGTGTTAATTTGAGCCTTTTGCCCATTTTTTATCATGGGTGGGCCTTACTATTGTGCTTTGAGCATTCTCTATTGTGGAGGTGGGCCCTTGTCATATGCTTGATTCCGAATGATTTTCTCCCAGTCTCTGCCTTGGCTTTCATCCTTTAGAAAAGCAGACGTTTTGCATTTTGATTGCAAGCTTAGAGACTTGTTGTTCATGACATTGTTTCTTTTTCTGTTGCTGTGATTGAATGCTGTAATGAAACTGGGAGGAGAAAGGGCTTATTTTTGGCTTACAGTTCCAAAGGAGAATAGTCCTCATGCTGGGGAAGGCCTGGCTATGGGAGTGTGAAGTCAGCCGGCCATCAGGAAACAGAGACTAGCAAGTGGGGCCCAGCTGTAAAACCTCAAAAGCTGCTCCTCCCCATCCCAAACAGCTGGGAACCAAGTGTCTGAACACACAGACCTATGGCGGACATTTCATAGCCAAGCTACAGCATGTGGGTTCTGATGTCATAGCCAAGACATCTTTGCCAAACTGAAGTTTATAAAGGTCTCTGGAGGTTTTGTGATTTGAGATTCTGTACTGAGGTCTATGATCAATTTTGATGGTTTTTTGTTTGTTTGGTATGGTTCAAGTATTGATTGGGGTTCTTTGCTTTTGTGTTTTGCTAATGGACCTTCATTATTCCAGCACCACGTACTGTAGAGAGATAATCGCTATGGTGATGCTGTCCGTGAGAACCGGTCCCTCACATATGTGTGCATCTATTGCTCGACTCTTTATTCTGCTCCATTGATCTGTTGCTCTGTCTTGACACCACGAGCACACAGGTGGTCTGATCCTGTAGCTTTATAATGACCTTTGAAACAAGATAATATTAACCCCCCAACTTTGCCCTTCTTCAAAGTCTTTTGCATTTCTATATGAATTTTAGAAAAGTCTACAGGAAGATGAGAATTTTGAATTAATACTTACAGCCTTCATCTTATAACCTTTGCAGTTCCATCTGAATTTTGGAATAAATCTTCCAGTTTCTTTTTTTTTTTAATTGCATTTATTATTTGTGTGTGGATATGCACACAAGGCAGGACACAGCACACATAGGGAGGTCAGAGGATGCCTTTCAGGAGTCAGTTCTTTCCTTCTTCCAGGTAAATCCTGGAGACTTAACTCAGCTTGTCTGGCTTCATGACAACTGCCCTTTGCTCCTGAGCCATCTTGTCCACGCCGGTTTGCCAGTTTCTAAAAATGTCAAGTTTAACTGAACGTTGTGGGACACACCTTTAATCCCAGTACTTGGGAGACAGAGGTGGATGGGATTTGAAGCCAACCTGGTTTACATGGTGAGACCCTGTCTTTAAAAGAAAAAAAAAAACAAGCAAACAAAAGGCTAAAAATGTTAAACTTTGATATGAATTTTAATTCTCAACCTGTCTTAGTTAGGTTTTCTGTTGTTGTGAAGAGACACCATAACCATAGCAACCCTGTAAAGGAAAACATTTAATTGGGTGGTTTATAGTTTCTGAGGTTCAGTCCATTACCATCATAGCAAGATATGGCAGCATGCAGGCAGACATGGTGCTGGAGAAGGAGCTGAGTCTACATCTTGATCCACAGACAACAGGAAGTGAGCTGTCAACCACACTGAGTGTAGCTTGAGCAAAAGAGACCTCAAAACCCACCCCCACAGTGACACACTTCCTTCTACAAGGCCACACCTCCTCTAACAAAGCTATACCTCCTAATAGTGACACTCCCTTTGGGGGCCATTTTCTTAAGACGTGTGTGCATGCATACATTTTGTTGCAATTTTTTCAGGTGAGTCACACACCATTGTCATTTAAGAAAGTATAAAATTATAAAGAGCTGGGCAGTGGTGGTGCACGCCTTTAATCCCAGCTCTTGGGAGGCAGAGGCAGGTGGATCTTTGAGTTTGAGGCCAGCCTGGTCTACAGAGTGAGTACCAGGACAGCCAGGGCTATCTATATAAAGAAATCCTGTCTTAAAGACAAAGCTAAATAAATAAACCGTGAAATCATTGAAGAGAACCAACATTGAAAATCTTTTGTTTGTTTGTTTTTTTTTCGAGACAGGGTTTCTCTGTGAAGCCCTGGCTGTCCTGGAACTCACTCTGTAGACCAGGCTGGCCTCAAACTCAGAGATTCACCTACCTCTGCCTCCCAAGTGCTAAGATTAAAGGTGTGCACCACCATTGCCTGGCACAAAATCTTAAAGAACTTATTTGAAAGTGTGCATCCTATACCTTGTGAAGAAGTTTTTACCGTCCGAGTGTAGTCTTCTGGACTTCGTATTATTTGTTTTCATTTGTGCTTTCTTTTTAAAAAGATTTTTTTTATGTATCTGTGTGGTTGTATGGGCACATGCTTGCAGGTACCCTCAGATTCCAGAAGGGGCCGTCAGGTTCCTTGAGTTATAAGCGATTGTGAACTTCAACCTCATGTGGGTGCTGGGAACTGAGCTCGGTCCTCAGGATGAAGAGAAAGTTCTCTTAACCACTGAGCCATCTCTCCAGCACTACCATTAGTATTTTCTCATTTATAGCTTGTGTTTACTCCTGGATATGATGTCTAGAAATATACTGCATTTCACTGACATAAGTATATTTCAGTCTTTTAAACACACTGACTGTTTGGCTTGTTTCATCAATTCTATGTTAATATTTAGCCCTTGCTAAGCCCTGATCATTTATACATTCTCCCTCCTCCCCTAGCTAGAAGAGACACTTTAGTAATCCTCGCTTGCCCATCTTCTCTCAGTGTGTGAGGAGGTCACAGGACACTGTAGTAATGCTCGCCCGTCCATGTGTGAGGAGGTCACAGGACAGTGTAGTAATGTTAGCCCGTCCATGTGTGAGGAGGTCACAGGACACTGTAGTAATGTTAGCCCGTCCATGTGTGAGGAGGTCACAGGACACTGTAGTAATGTTAGCCCGTCCATGTGTGAGGAGGTCACAGGACACTGTAGTAATGCTTGCCCGTCCATGTGTGAGGAGGTCACAGGACAGTGTAGTAATGCTCACTCATCCATCATTTTTCCTGTGTATGAGGTGGTCACAGGACAAAGAGAAGTTCAATTCAGCTGTGTGCACTTGTAGACAGACTCTGGAACAGTTTCCTGCTGAAACAGAAAGGTCCCCATTCCCTTTCCCTAGAAGTTCCTGACCTCTTCAGCTAGTCATACAGAGCTGGGCTCTGAGCACCTACCAAGTGACCTTGCTAAGCCCCTGCTATGTCATTGTAGAGACAGGTATGGTGCCTGTTTACCCTGAAGCACAGCTCTGTGGTGATAAAGGTGATGGCAAGAACCATTTGCTAAGTGCTTGCTTCAGACTCTGAGTCTGTTGTCTTGGATGACAACACACTTAAACCTCATGACTGCTTAGGTAAAAGTACTTGCATAACAAGTACCAAAATACACATTTGTCTCCTGTCTGTATAATTTGTTTTAAATTTAATTTTCCATATGCAACTCTCCAGAAATATGTAAGAGTAGTTTGATAAGATAAATCCCCATAGGTCCACTCAGAAAAGTATCAGGAGCTGAAGAAAGATCCATGGTTTCTTTCTTCAGAAGGGTATAGAGAGAACAGCAGTCCTGGAAAGCAAATCCTAGTCCTTTATTTGGTCTCTACAGTTTCAGTGTGCATCTCTGAGACATGAGCACATCAAATGCCATTATCAGACCTAACAGAGTTCCCTGTTTTCCTCAAAAATGTCTTTTCAAAGATTATGCAAATAAGAAGCAAGGAAGCACCACGCTAAAGCGCGCCACGCATCCTGTTGGGTTGGGTTAGGTAGCAGCTGTCCCATTTGATTCTCCTGCCCCAGGCAAGCATCTTTTTAAAAGATAGGGATATCTGTACATATTTGTGGGATGCAGTACAATAATGTGATATATAGAGACATTAAATCAGACTGATTAGCATTTCATTTTCTCCAACATTCATCAACCCTGTATTGGGAACCTTCAGACTCTTCTAGTTATCTTGAACATATAAACATTTGTGGTGGCAGTCTGGATTTTATTATTATTTTAGGCTTTTATCTCCCCTTAAAGTCAATAAGGAAATGTGGAAAACTACTTAAGGCAGGGCTTGATGGCGCATGCCTTAGATCCCCGCACGTGGGAGGCAGAGTCAGGCAGATCTCTGTGAGTTCGATCCCATCAAGGTGATGGAAACTAATCATCTCCCTGTGTTGTATTTGTCTTTGAAAGTCAGGTAAAGGGAAGAAAGGGAAAGTCCGGGTCAAGACTTTCGGGAAGAAGCAGAAGCCGAAGAAGCCGGAAGCAGACATCCTCAGCCCTGCTGCCATGCTGAACCTCTACTACATTGCCCACAATGTCGCTGACTGCCTGTACCTTCGAGGCTACCCTTGGCCAGGCGCTCCCAAAGGGAAAAAGGGGAAGAACAAGATTTAAGTGATAGAATCCAACACCCGTTTTGGTTTCCAAGAACAGAATGTGGGAGAAAGCATTCAGCACAACTCAATGGCACAGGCAAAATAGGCTTACTGAAGACAACGAGAAACATGTAGCTGGTGTACTTCTCTGTGGTAAATAATGACAGAGAAATGCACATTTATTACCACAGCTAAGCCAGGTATGAGGTGGCTTCACTTTGTTTTTTCAGAAGTAATCAGGAAAACCAAACCCAAGTGGTTCTTAAAGGAGACACTGGCAATGGCAGTGATTTTTATAGTAACATAATCACAGTTCTGGACCTGAATTAAACCTTGTTCTCAGAAGGCAGCTCCAGTTTGTGTGAGTTGTTTTCTTTTGTGAGAGGGGTTGTTTAGAGAGGACGAGGCAAAAAGCAAAGGCCGACTTTGTGTACACCTTTCTCTTGGGCATTTTTTTCTACTGTGGTTTGATTTTGTTTTTTTCTTTTTCAATGCTGGGGATGAACCTGGGGTCTCTACTCAGGAAGAGCTCTGCCATTAAGTTACCCCAGTCCTTCCTTTTCTTTTTTAACAAAATGGAAAAATAAATAATTTGTTTTTATAATTTTCTGCTTAGCAGTCTTTCTCAAATTTGAATTGACTCCAGACTCCAGGGAGACTAAACTCGCTACAGGCGCTCCAATCCTGTCAGGTCTGCAGGCACCTGACTGAGATCTGGAGAGAGGAAAGCGACTACCCATATGGTTCTTGCTGTGAAAACATGTTTGCTCCCCACAGCGCCATAAAATCCGCCATAAAAACCGTGGTACCTGATTGTGATCCTAGCACAGGGGAGATCCAGAGCTAGTGACAGAAGGAGCCCTGGGGTTTTCTGGCCGATCAGCTGAATCAATGAACTCCAGGCTCAGTGAGTGACTCTGGAGGAAGCGATTGAGGAAGACACTAGTGTCAGCCAGTGGCCTCTCTGCACACTCAGGCTCACAGAGATCCTCCTGGTGGTGGGTGCAGGAAGAAGGGGAACAAATCAGATAAGTTAGCTTCCGGTTGTGACAGAGGGCCTGAGGAAAGCAGTTTAAAGGAGGAAGACTTCTTTCCACTCCCGGTTTCAGAGGCTGGCTCCTTTATTTTGGGAATGAGACACAACAGAATACCATGGCGGTCAGAGCATGTGGCAGAAGTGGCTGACCATCCAGTGGCCAGGGAGGGAAAAGGAAGGCAGCGAGGGGCCAGGGACAAAACACGTTCCTTCCATCACTCCTTTCCTAAGGAGGGCTCCCTCTGTGTAGCTTTGTTAGCCTGGAACTCACAGTGTAGTCCAGACTAGCCTAGAATTCACAGATCTGCCTCCTAAGCGCATACATCACAGCCAGACTAAGACACACTTTTCAAAACCATGCCTCCAGTGACCTACTTACTCCAAGCAGGCCCTGCCTCCTACAGTTTTCTGCCAACCTCCCAATTCAGCTACAACCCCATTAGTGTGGATTAATCTGCTGATAAGATTATAGCCCTGATGTCCTGATGATCCAGTCATCTCTGAATAGTGCTGCACCATGGCTAAACCTCCAATACATGAACCATTGTGAAACATTGCAGATTTAACCATAACTTTCTGCCCTTAGGCCCCAAAGACTCATGCTCATTACACAAAAAGACGTTAAAAGATGCTCAAGAATCCCCAAATTCTCAAAGGTTCCAGGTGTTGTTTTGCCGCAGATGGCGGGCGACCCATGCCTTCCACATGTGCACAGGGGTGGGGGTAGCCACGCATGCACGCACGTGGGTCACGCCCCCCAAGAGGCTGCCTTTGGGACCCAGGAGTGCAGCCTTACAGGTGGCCAGATGATTACATTTCACCCTTTGGTTTATTATAAAAATTTGGGGGGGGTTGAAGATCTTAATGGCTGGAAATGGGACACCGCAAGGTCTCTCATGACTGCTTCAAGCTGACTTTGTGGGCACCGAGGAGTTGGGGTGTTTGGCCACATCCTAGGGTGGCTGATTATGGCTGTATTTTCTGGGCTCTGAGAAGCTGAGTTGGCTGGCAGCTTGGACCTCGCTGGAAAGACAAAAATTATGTTTGGGAGGAAAAAAATTTTAGGTCTTAGTGATTAATAGAGGAGAGTCCCCAGATGGAAGATAGAGGGGGGGAAGCTTAGTACCCTCTCTCTCTCTGTCCTGCTCAGAGAAGGAGCTATCCCTCCTTTCAACTCTCTTCCCCTCTCTTTCTCTTTTCTCTCTCCTCTCTCTCTCTCTATCTCTATCTCTCCTCCCCTTCTCCCTCCATCACCCACCTAATAAATGTTTAACTTTACATGGTGTACCTGTCCATCTCTTGCCCGCCTGCCCTGCCTGGGGCTCGGGGACCGGCAGCCATCTCTGCCTGGGACTGGCTGCTCTTAGCCCCTCCCGCCACCTGCCGCCTGCCACATGGCTGGTCTTGGGGACCTGCCCGTATGGTCTCGGGGACCTGCAGCAAACTGCCGGGGTCCTGGTAAAGAAAAGGAACAACACCAGGGCTGCACAAAAATCCAAGTCTCTTAGACTCATGTCCTTAGCTATGAATCCCTGTAAGATACAAAAAACAAGTTACAGACTTCCAAAGCCCTTGACGCCCCAGCCCTGTCCCTTACAGCATTCTGACGCATTTCTCCGTATCTGCTGTCTTAGGTTTCTTATTGCTGTGAAGAGGCACCATGACCACAGCAATCAAATGAAATGCAAACATTTAATTGAGGTGGCTCACCTACAGTTTCAGAGGTCCAGTCCAGTATCGTCATGACAGGAAGCATGGCGGCATGCGGACAGAGTGTAGTTGAGAGTCCCACATCTTGTTGTTAAGAGGAGGGGCTGCTTGTTGGTTCCTGGCTGCTCAGAAACACACAGAATAATCACACAGAAACCATACTATTTAAAACACTGCTTGGCCCATTAGCTCTAGCTGCTTATTGGCTAACACATATCTTAATTTAACCCATTTCTAGTAATCTGTGTATCACCACATGGCTGTGGTTTACTGGGTAAAGTTCCCAGCATCTGTCCCTGGCAGAGCTACATGGCTTCTCCCTGACTCCGCCCTTCTTTCTCCCAGCATTCTGTTTAGTTTTTCCCACCTAGCTAAGTTCTGCCCTATCGACAGGCCAAGGCAGTTTCTTTATTCATTAATGGTAATCACAGCATACAGAGGGGACTCCCACATCAGCATCTTGTAGGTAACAGGAAATGAACTGAGACTCTGGGTGGTATCCTGAGCATAGGAAACCTCAAAACCCACCCCAGTGGTGACACACTTCCTCCAACAAGGCCATCACCACTCCAACAAAGCCAAACCTCCTAATAGTGCTGCTCCCTGTGAGATTATGGGGGCCCATTGCACTCAAAGGATCATACCTGTCTCCTGCTCCGCCTTCCTGGCCCTCACTGCTTCCCCCAGCCCACTGCTCTGACACCTGCAGGGCTTTGCTCCATTCTCTGTGCTCAGGCAAGCACTATGGTAGGACAGACATATTCCATTTTGAGTCACTTACAGTTGGGCTGCATGTTGCCTTGTGGGGGTGACAGGGGCTTATGAAGTTAGCCAAAGGAGACTGCAGCCCAGGACAGATGTCAGGAAATGATATGAGTCCCTGTGCTGGAAAAGTTGAGCATGCATAGCCCTTGTGAGTTGGTAGTGAATGCAATCTGTCTACCTGAGCAGATGCAGCATAAGGCCGAGGCCAGCCGCCAAGGGAGCACTTCTGTGCAAAAGCAGAAGGAAGCCTTTCCTTTTCCTGGGCTTGGGAAACCAGGACTATCTCCCAGTGTTGGGGACTGCTGCATTCACTCTGGACCCTCTCATTCACCTGAGGACTTGCCAAAGAACAGACTTCTGGGTCCTCACCCAGGGAGAAGCCTGTACAGGAGAAAGTGTGACTTGCACAGGCTCCCAGGTTGATGCTACCTAACGTTGGTGCTAAAATGCTTGTCGAGTCTTTGAACCTGTGGAATGGTGCCTCCCTTGGGTACGGGAGTTTGTATTAGGGCAGTTGTGTGTTCAAGAACACTGGGGAGATGGTGCATGCAGAACTCCCATGTAGTGATATTTCGTTTGTATTTTAATAAATAAGCTTGCCTGAATCTGCCTTTCTTTTTCCTGAGTGAGTTTATTCATCCCTCTGCAGCTGCACACTGTCGCCATCAGACTCCAGCTTCTTCAGCCTTCCAGGGAGGAGTCAATGTCCCTGGTTTTCCAGGTATCTCTAGGCCTTCAGCATCAGATTAGAACTGCCCAGGCTTCCTGCTTTATAGACTGGGAAGCTAGCATATTCTCAGCCTCTTCAGTGTACAGACAGCCATTGTTAGACTGCCTGTGTATTCTCTACTATAGAAGCTGCCTAATAATCCCCCTTTGTAATTTAAATACATCCAATTGGTTCTGTTCTCTAGAGAACCCTGGCAAATATAACCCTGTAGTGATATTTCATTTGTATTTTAATAAATAAAGCTTGCCTGAAGATTAGAGAGTAAAACAGTGCCACTGGTCAGCCTTACAAAACAGGCAGTGGTGACACACACCTTTAATCCCAGTAGTCACACTAGTTTGCCATAGAAACCAGGTGGTAGTGGTGTACACCTTTAATCTCAACCCTAGAGAGGAATGTAAGACGGGAGGAGACAGCTCTCAGACACAGTCTCATTCTGAGATTCCTGGGGGCGGGATCACCATTTCAGACTGAAGTATAGAGGTAAGAGTCAGTGGTTGGCTGTTTTTCTTTTCTGACCTTCAAGGTGAACCCTAATATCTGTCTCTGGGTTTTTATTAATTATGCTGCACTCCCACCCAATGTTATCTCTGTTATCTACAACACAGACAATGTTCTTTAGGGAACCACAGAGACGTGAAGATCAGCAGACATCCTGAAACTGAGGATGACCTGGAGGTGAGAAAGGGGTAGGGACAATGACTGCAGTAGGCTGGTGAGGAGGAGGAAAGATGTGGCAACAGTGTGTGGTGGGGACATTTTACAGTAGAAGTGCCCCCCCCCTGCAAAACTGATGGCCTGTGATGGACAAGAGCGGCAATGATCAATGCCAGAATGTGGAGAAACTGCCATTCCCCGCTGTCACCAGAAAGAACATAAGTGGTGCAGCTCCTGCAAGCACAGATCAACCTGGGCTGGGAAGGTGGATCAGTGGGCACCCGCTACCAACTCTGAAAACCTGAGTTTGATCCCAGGGACCCGAAGGGTAGGAGAAAATGGACACCCTCAATCGTGTCCCCTCCCACGTTGGCATGTGCATACCCACACATACACTATAAACAAATGTTTAAAAAGAAAACAGTTTGACAGTCTCAGGGTATGGTTAGGGTCAGCCACTGCCTCTGCGTGCACCACAAGGCATTGCATTCCTTTCATGATAAAAGATAAAAAAGACCCAGAAAACAGTAAGTGTTAGTTAAAGCAAGCAGTCCTTGAGTAGGTGAGGGAACCAGGAGGTCCACGCGGGCTCAGTGTCCTGCAAAAGCTCCGTGCTCTAGCTTTCCTTCCTGAGCCTCCAAGCAAGGTGTCCAAAGCTATTAGGACGCCACAGGCAGCATGGGGCTCTCCTCACCTCTGTCGCAGTTTTCCACCTGTAGCACCGCAGAGTCCACTAGCAATGGCTGTCCTGATCCGGGTGCAGACATCAAAGCAACCTAGTCAACACTTTCGCTACGGTTTGTAAAGAGAAAGTGTGTTTCTCACTTCTTGACTAAAAAAAAAGGTTTTGCCTTCCTCCCTCTGCCTCTTGAGGATTCACGGAGATCTCAGAGCTTGGATCTTCACTTCTAAGCCTCCAGACCTGTAAGAAATAAACTTCTGTTGCTTGTGACTTTCCAGACTTTGGTATTATGTGGTAGCAACACTGTGAACCGAGCTACCTTATAACCCGAGACCATTTTCAGATATGTAACTAAGGGGATTGAAAGCAGGGAGTGAGAAACTTGACCATGCTCTTGGAACCACTGTCCACAACAGCCCTAAGGGGAGAAAGAAATCAGCCCTGTCTATTATGAAGGAACAAACAAAAGGCAGTAGAATATTTGTTCTTAAAAATGAATGAAATTCTGAGAGCATAGCGTGGACGAGACTTAAAAACATGTATGACGGCTGGAGAGATGGCTCAGTGGTTAAGAGCACTGCCTGCTCTTCCAAAGGTCCTGAGTTCAATTCCCAGCAACCACATGGTGGCTCACAACCATCTGTAATGAGGTCTGGTGCCCTCTTCTGGTGTGCAGGCATATATTCTGACAGAATACTGAGAATACTGCATACATAATAAATAAATAAAATCTAAAAAAAAAGAATAAAAGTCTTCCCTTTTAAAAAAAAAAACATGTATGACAAAGATACAAAAAGACTAAGACCACAGACCCCTAACGCAATTCATAGACAGAATGAGGGGTTGAGGTGACAGTAGAATGGGAGCCATTCTATTTTGGGGGGATGGTGAAAAGTTCAGAAGATGGGTGCTGCTGCTCACTCAATGTGTGTGGCCCCAATACACTAGATACTACAGTTAAAACAGTAAGCTTTATGTTACATACATCTACCAGAATGAAAGAGGAAATCAAAGGGTTTTTCTTCTTTTCTTCTCCTCCTCCTCTTCCTCTTCTCATCTGTCCTAAAATGATCTCAAACGTGACAGAGGGAACAACAGATGCAAAGGAAGTGTCCACAGGCCTCCTTTGTCATCGGTAAGTAGTTGGGCACGTATGGATGAAGGGGGCACCCTTAGAAAGAGGAATTCTGGAGATGGCTCCGTGAACACAAGAGCTTGCTGTGTGTGACGACTGTGTCCCATCGTACACAAAGACCTAACTTCCGGAAGGTGTGCTCTGTCCAGTACACATGTGCACAGCCCACCCCAGCCGCCAAGCCTTAGTGTGTGCTCTGTCCTCCATCACATGTTCTGGTACACGTGTGCACAGCTTGCCCCAGCCTCCAAGCCTTAGCACCTGCCACTGCCCTCTGCTACTTCACCCTCATTTCCCCTTCCCACAGTGGGCAGCTCCTGTCCAGGCTCACTTGCTCTTTATTGCTGAAAGGCTTGGCTGCACATCTGCGTTTGGTACCCGCTAACTGGCGCCTTGGATCTGCTACTCTGTGGACAGCGTCTCCCTATTGTCTAACTTCCTGTTTCCATCCCTGCTGGCACAGAAAATGCACTAATGAGAAATGAGAGATCAGGCTCATGCCAAAGCCTCAGCACAGAGATGGAGACCAGCCCTGCCCGTACCTGTTCCCATATCCCTCTCCCATGTCTTCCTAGCCCCCTAGGCTTTGGCTTCAAGAACACGGTCACTATAATGCTGGACACAGTTGTGTTTCAAGTACATCACCAGAGGGCGATAATGTGGTGTCAACGCGTCCTTCCAAATCAAAGACAGTCCATCCCTTGGCCTTGGAAGTGGGATCATCATCACCCCGATCCCTGCTCTCTATGTCCTTCATCTTTAACCCTGGAGAGAGGCAGAGATGTACAACTATGTTTTGCTGCTTTCCAGTCAGATGGCTGAGCTCCACGCACACTGTCCACATCAGCCTCCCAGAGCAGTAATGGCAGCCCGTGTTGCAGTGTGGCCAGGCTCTCTGTGTGCACGGATGCCATCAAATGTCACTTAGGACAGAGCAGACGCTCGGAAGATGATAATGTTGATTGTGAGAGAGAGAGGAGGAGGAAGATTGTGGGAGGAGTTACTAGAAACAGCCCTGTGCAGAAGGCTCCGTTGGCCCAGCTATGCTCTAAATAACAGACTAGCTGCATCCTCCTTTTGCTCTCTGCCTCTGGTGAAAATGAAGCAGGCTGCACACTGCCCTTCCCTCAGACCGGAACGTTACACCACAGAGTCACATGACAGAAACTAGAGTCGCCTGGGAAGAGGGAGCCTCGGTTGAGGATCTGTGTCCGTCCCATTGGCCCGTGGGCACGTCTGTGGAACATTTTCTTGATCAATGATTGATGTGGGAGGCCGCAGCCTACTGTGGACTCTGCCCCGATGGGCAGGTGGGCCTGGGGTGTATAAGAAATCAAGTTGAGAAACCGTGAGTAACAAGCCAGGAAGCAGTGCTTCTCTGTGACCTCTGCTCCCATCCCTGCCTCCACCATCCTCAAGGATGGATGGTATGTCGTAAGCCACATAAACCCTTTCTTCCCCTAAGTTGGTTGTGGTCAGAATTTTATCACAGGACAGAGAGCTAACTAGGGCAAAGGTCATCTTCCGCTTGGAGCGTCAGCTCGGGCTACAAAAGACCTTCTCTCAAAACAACATAAGGTTGTACTAACATTATCCTAAAAAAATATAAAGTAAATTACTAAAAGAGAAAAGTTAGGAACTTGTATCACCTCATGCTCATCCAGCAATCTGTTCAGAGACAGGGTCCACTCACTACACAGTCCCAGCTGTCCTGGGACTCACTGTGTAGACCAGGCTGGCTTCAGAATCAGAGAGATCTACTTGTCTCTGCCTCCCGAGCGCTGGGATTGAAGGTATACACCATCACACCTGGAAAAAAAAATCCAAAACTATCAATTGGCTCTCATATGCTTTAGGTACTGGCATTAGGAGAACCAACCTAATCTAACCCAACTCCTGATGTTTTTCTTTTTTTTTTTTTTCAGTGCCAGAAACAACCTAAGGCCTTGGCAATCATCTAACAATATTCCCAGCCTTGATTCTGACCTTTGTAGCCATTTACCACTTCCAGGCTTTCACAAATACTAGATATATTATTTTCAGTTTTTGTTTTTATCTTTATATTTTTAATTCTGTATATGTACATGTGGGGGAAGGTTATTCACCTGTGTGTGCCCACAGAGGCCAGAGGTGGGGAGTTACAGGTATTTGAACTCAGGTCCTCTGAAAGAGTATGCTCTTAACTGCCGAGCCATCTCTCCAGCTCCATTTTTACTTAGATATATTATATTTTCACTTAACACTATGAATATATATGAACATATGTGTATACACACACACATACACACAGAGAGAACACACTGTCATGGACTGAGGGGTAACTTTCAGATGCTGAACTGAATATGGTCATCATGCTATTATAAACATTTTCACTTTATTCTTGTCTCCTTCATAGTGGTCTTAGTGGCTGAATATTCCACTCAGTTGATCTTGTAATTTGCCCAGCTATTTTGTGGGACATTTATGTTGCTTCCAATTTTAATGGATTCTTTTTGCTGTTTTAGTTTTATTGTATTCATTGTTATTATTATGATTTTTTATGTATACAATATTCTGTCTGTGTGTTTGACTGCAGGCCAGAAGAGGACACCAGACCTCATTACAGATGGTTGTGAGCCACCATATGGTTGCTGGGAATTGAACTTGGGACCTTTGGAAGAGCAGGCAATGCTGTTAACCGCTGAGGCATCTCTCCAGCCCTATTTTTATGATTATTATAGATAGGATCGCATTGTGTATCGCCTCTGGCCTCACTCTCTCCATGCTCTTGCCCCAGCCTCCTAAAGTAGGTATGTGCCATTATACCAGGTTTATTGTTATTTTAGTTTTTGTTAGAATAAACCCCCCCCATACTTATTGGGTCAAGATAAAATCCTTCTGGAGGGCCAGGAATAGATTTCCAGGACTGCCGGCGGTGTCTCATGTGTCATCCTTTTAGCCATTTTGCTTCTGCCTGGCAGGTGCATGACCGGGTAAGGCAGGAGAGCAACTGAGGCAGGGGCTCTTGGCAGCTTCTGTTGAGTTTGCCTAGATGTGGGAACCCATTCCGTTGGCCTTGGATTCAGGATATCTTTGTAAAGAGTGCATTCCGTGGCTTGAAGGTGAAGTCGCAGGTGGAAACACACAAGGCCCCATCACCTCCGCACTCGTCAAGCAGGGTAGATGTGTGTCCTTGGGAAAGTTACCTGCAGCAGAACGGACTAGTGAAAACAGACCCTCCTGAGAGGTGGGAGTTAAATAAGACAGGCGATGTGTTCAGCTCAGTGCCCACCGGGTCATCAGCACACGGGGTGTGCACATCTGTCAGTGGGATTCACTAAAAATGTGTGGGTGACAACCTGCTAGTCACACTGTGGGGTTAGCTCCCCCATCTTCAGCTTTGTTCCCACACACAAATCTTGTGAGGTTAACTGACTCAAAATCGTCAGCTGAAGCTTAATTCCATACATGGAAATGGAACACTCAAAATGGCTATCAGGGCCGTAGAGAGCGCTGAAAAAGCCCAAGCTGTGCCCTTGAATACAAAGGCTCACAGTTTTCAAACATTTGTCTGTGAGAAAGAGAACGGATGAACAGAACATGGATCTGAAACAGCGGGCACCATCCGGTCCTCTGAGGAGGGTGGGGGGGGATATAGTGAAGACCCCCCAGGCAGTCCTCTGGGGGTATAGTGAAGACCCCCCAGGCAGTCCTCTGGGGGTATAGTGAAGACCCCCCAGGCAGTCCTCTGGGGGTATAGTGAAGACCCCCCCAGGCAGTCCTCTGGGGATATAGTGAAGACCCCCCAGGAAGTCCTCTGGGGATATAGTGAAGACCCTCTAGGCAGTCCTCTGGGGGTATAGTGAAGACCCCCTAGGGAAATGATTATGGTTTCTTCCCAGAGTGAGAAGTTTGTCATCAGAAGAGGACAGTGAGAATAAACCTCTAACACTGATTTAGCTGCAGCAGGATGGTGTGCATGACTGGAATCCAGTTGCTTAGGAGGTAGACTGTGGAAACCCAAGGTTAGGCTCAGCTGGTTGTGAAACCCAGACTCAACACCTAGAGAAGGGGCAGGGGTAGCTGCGGCCTGTAATCTCAGCCTGGGGCAGCAGAAGACTGCTCTGAGGCCTCTAGAGCAATAGGGTGAAACCAGGCTTAAAACAAGACAACCAAAATCCACCCAAATCAAACAAAACAACTAATACAGCAACTGACTCTTTTTTTCAAAAGTTAACAAATAAATAAAACTTCTTTTGGGGTTTTTGCTTTGGTTTGTTTTCATACAGAATCTCATATAGTCCAGAATCTCTCATAAGGCCCATAAAGGCCTCAAAATCACTAATTTAGCTGAGGATAACCTGGAGCTTCTCATCTGCCTGCCCACACTGTTCATAGAATATATTTTATCCAAAACAAAATTCAGACAAATAAGGTGAAAGCCTAGCCTACTGGCATCTAGATCCCACTAACCCAGCAGTTGGCATCATTTGGTTCTTAGGTTCCCTGAGCAGAGCTGACGCTGTCTCTATGGGCCTGGATTTTGTTTCTCACGAGACGGGAAGATAAGCACCAAAATTCACCTTGTGTAATACCATTTCGTTCTCATGGTAACGTACGTCCATCAGCACCAAAATATACAAATGGCACGCTAACAGTGTTACCCTGACAACTGGAGTTTCGAGTTTACATTTTTAAAGGCTTGTGGGAAGGCTTAACTTCACTTTCTTACAGAAAGTCAGTGGAGAGTGGGTATTCAGTGAGAATTATATGTGCTTATTTAGCCTTCATGGAATTTGAAGTGTATTCCAGTAATCCCTGTGTGCAGCAGTAACCCCATTGTGTGAGCAGTAACCCCAGTGTGCACCAGTCACCCCAGTGTGTGCACCAGTCACCCCAGTGTGTGCACCAGTCACCCCAGTGTGTGCACCAGTCACCCCAGTGTGTGCACCAGTCACCCCAGTGTGCAGCAGTAACCCCAGTGTGCACCAGTAATCCCAATATGTGCAGCAGTAGCTAGCCCCAGTGGATACCAGCAACTCCAATGTGTGGACCAGTAGCACCAGTGTGTGGACCAGTAACCCCAGTGTGTGCACCAGTAACCCCAGTGCTGTACAGGTTAGAATTCCAGGAACTGCTGGCTGCTTGCCCAGCTCCAGTTCAGTGCGGAGGAGATAGATCAGAATACTGTGTCTGTCCTCCACACACGTGCACATTCACACCAGCAGCAGCAGCAGCAGCAACAACCACACACACACCTAAAAGTCATTCTTTTAAAAACGGCTTACTTGCAGCTGGAGAGGTTCTTGCAGACCTGGGTTTGGCTCCCAGAACACACATGGCACCTTACAACTCTCTGTAACTACAGTTCCAGGGCATCCAGTGACTTTTTGTGACTTCTACAATCACTAGGCACATACATGGTACACATATATAACATAAATAATAATAATAGTAATAATAATAATCCCTCTATGGTTGCACATGGTGGCACAAGCTATAATCCCTGCACTTGGGAGATAAAGACAGGATAATCAAGAGTTCAAGGTCAACCTTGACTACTTGACAAGTTTGAGAACAGGTTGTGCTACAGGGGACATAGAGACCTCAAGGAACTTTTTCTTTCCTTTTCTTCTTTCTTTCTTTCTTTCTTTCTTTCTTTCTTTCTTTCTTTCTTCCTTTCTTTCTTTTTTTGAGACAGGGTCTCACTATGTATAGCCTTGGCTGGCCTGCCTCTGCCTTTTGAGTTCTGGCTTTAAAGGCATGCCTAGCCAAGCCTGGCACCTCAAGGAATTTGAAAATAATGGGATATTTCATTATTCCTGGAGGTTGTACATTCCATTCTCATGAGCCCAACAGAGCTAAGACTGTCTTTGCTGAGTGTTTATGCGAACCCACCCCCATTTTTACAGTAGCACTACAGCAGAACTATCGACAGGTTGAGCCTTTCAAGTGTGGTGCTGATAAAGCCTAGGGGTGTGGGAACAGATGTTGCCAAAGAATTAAAAGTCAGGAAAAGTTTGAGAGACAAGCAAAGCAAAAGTTTCTCTGAGAAGACCATTTTATTCACTTTTAAAAAAGAAAGGCAGGAGCCAGGCATGGTAGAGTATATCTTTGATCCCATCATTTGGAAGGCTGAGGCAGGTGGATCTCTGTGAGTCCAAGGCCAGTTTGGTTCACATAATGAGTTCCAGGCCAGTCAGAGCGACATAGTGAGACCCTGTCTCTCAAAAATAAATAATAAATAAATAAGAAGGAAAAAGAAAAAGAAAGAAGAAAAGAAAGAAAGAAAGGAGAGAGGGAGGGAGGGAGGGAAGGAAGGAAGGAAGGAAGGAAGGAAGGAAGGAAGGAAGGAAGAAGGAAGGGAAAGGCAAACTGTAAATCTCAGCAATTGCCTAGAGGAAGAAGGTGGAAAAGAAAAGGAAAAGCCGGGCTGGAGAGATGGCTCAGTGGTTAAGAGCATTGCCTGCTCTTCCAAAGGTCCTGAGTTCAATTCCTGGCAACCACATGATGGCTCACAACCATCTGTAATGAGGTCTGGTGCCCTCTTCTGGCCTGCAGACATACACACAAACAGAATATTGTATACATAATAAATAAATTTAAAAAAAAAAAAAAAAAAAAAGGAAAGGAAAAGCCAGGCCACCTGAGTTAAGCTGGTATGGAGGTCACCCATAGCCTGAGGCAACTTTAGAGAAAGACTAAAAAAGCTCAAAGATTGGGAGGGAGCAGCTCATAGGCGCCAGGAATTCTGGGAAGGAAAAGTATAGTGTCTCATTAGAGGGATAATTATTCTGCCTATCTCTTTAGCATGACTGGTGAGCCTGCCTGTATAGGTGGCTGTCCAGGGCCCTCAGTCTCACACTGTAGGGTGACCGTCCAGGATCCTCATAGCCCAGATAGCAGGCCGTTCTCATTTTTGCTTGTTTCACCTGCCTGGAGAGACTCTTGACTGTCACCTGAAATGTCTTCATTGGTCATTGTCTTGCTAACTCCAGTTTACATGTATGAAGGGCTGGAATGAGGATCTTTCCAGTCCACTCCAGGATGCTCTCAGAGGAAGGGACAGACAGCCAGGGTCAGAGGCCTCCATAGATAAGCTTGCTATACTGCTTGTTTCTTCTCCCTACGACCTTCCATGCTCAGCAAGAAGTCCCTTGTCCAAGGCCACGGAGTAGCCAGGGATGCCTGGAGTGACCTAAGCCTGGGAGAGGGGTGCTGTGGAAACTGTCACTGATGTCCCCATCAGAACGAGTCCAGTGAAGGACTTGGAGTCCCCGGCTCTCATGTCGTTTGTTTCTAGGGCTCTACCTCAACAGGAAAGGTTACAGAGAGGTCATGGTCCCTATGGGCATCTCCTGATGCTCTGGTACATTCTCCAGGTGTGTTATGCATGTTTATTTCTTGACTGCAACCCAAGCCAAAGCTGAATAACCCCTAGGGACAGCAGATGCCTGGCCTTTGAGCTCATATGCAAACCATCTGATCCAAAATTCAGTGAAGTCCCAATCTCAAGTTAAAATGAATAGACAAATAAAACACATAAAATCTACACAAAATACTCTGGTCCCTATTTCTCCCTGGCTTCTTCTGCCTCCTGACCCAGCCTGAGGGATGTGCCCATCATCCTGGGAAGTGAAAATAACAAACTACCATTCAAAGGGAGTCGTCCTCTTAGAGTTCAGCCCTTCTATCTGCCTTTGTCTCTCCCAGAACTCAAACCTTGCCCCCTGCAGAAGTCCCTCATCCAAGGACAGAGCAGCAAAGGGTGCCCCCCATAGGCCTCTGGGAGGAAGTTGATAGCAAGGAGTGCTGTGCTATCGCCTTCCAGTCTCCATCCCCGCACCCTGAAACTGCAGGATGGTTCCAGAAGATACCATACTAAATGAAACAAGCCAGCCACAAAAGGACAAATAGCATGTGATCTCACCTATAAAATCGCTAAAAAAAAGTCAAACTCCTAGTAGAGACTAGAGAGTGGTCACCAGAGCTAGGGAAAAGAAGGTGTGTTAAAGGGTACAAAGTTTCAGTTAGACAAGAGGAATTTTTGAGATTTATTTCATAGTAAGGTGACTATTGTCATTAATCATATTTCATGTAATAGAGCAAACTTCAAAGGGTTCACAAAATTAGAAGATGATAATATGTTTACTATGTTAATCTAATAATTTTCATTTTATACACATAGCAAATCATATGATAGCCAATTTTAAATATTTAAATTTTTGTTACATGTTTGTGTGTGTGCGTGTGTGTGTGTGTGTGTGTGTGTGTGTGTGTGTGTGTGTGTTCAAACTTGTAAAGGTCAGAGGCCAACAGCAGGAGGAGTTCTTTCCTGCCATCTGGCAGTCCCAGGAACTGAACTCAGGTCATCAGGTTTAGGTGTAAGTGCCTTTACCTGCTGAGCCACCTCACTGGCCCTAAGTTGGTCTTTGTTTGTTATTTGCTTTGTTAAGATTGATTACATTTATTTGTTTGGGTGCTGGTGCACCTGTGAAGGGCAGAGGACAACTTGCGGGAGTTGCTTCTTTCTTCCACCACGTCAACTCAAGGGATCACACTCAGGTTGTCAGGTTTTGGCAGCAAGCACCTTCAACTGCTGAGCCAGCTTGCCAGCCCTAAAAATACTTTTTAACCCATTAATTTTTTATTTCACGTGCAATGACATTTTTCCAGCATGTGTGTCTGTCTGAGGGTGTCGGATCCCTGGAACTGGAGTTACAGACAGTTATGAGCTGCCATGCGGGTGCTAGGAATTGAACCTGAGCTCTCTGGAAGAGCAGCCAGTGCTCCTAACCACTGAGCCATCTCTCCAGCCCCCTAAAATATTTTTTAAAGGGAAAGGGTGAGGAGAGCTCTCAGACCCTGTGCAGAACTACTAGATGAGAATCTCCATTTTTGCAGAATGCCCTGGATATCTGAATGTAGATTAGAACCTGCTTGAGCACTCCCAGAGGCATAAGCCAGAGAGTGAACCAGCTGCACACATCTTCCTTATTCCTGTCCTAGACTTCCCTACACCAAGGGTGTCAGTTCAGGATCTCTGCCGGAGAGCAGGAACCTCTTAAAGCACACTCAGTGAAGAAGGATCCGACGGGATGGATCCTCACATGATTACTCACGTGGGAGAAATGTGCAGAGACTGGCTGTCATGGGAGCACTTATGGGGCCCAGGCCAACCTGAAACGCATTTGATGGCTGAGAATGCCTTTGGACCGTCCCATCCACCTCTGTGTAGGTGTGATTAGGTTACAGGTGTGTGATACCATGCCCAGTGCAGTGCTGCCATAACGCTGGGCACACTCTACCAACTGAGCCAGCCCCAGCCCTGCATTCGGGTCTTAAATTACGGCATTTGCTCAATTCTGAGTTTATTTTTGTTCTCATTTATTTTGCTTTTGGAACTCTGTGTGTGTGTGTGTGTATATATGTGTACATGTATACACACCGTACGCATGCATGCAGGTACTGGAGGAGGCCAGAAGAGGGCGTTGGATTCCCTGGAGCTGAGTTTCCAGGCTCTTGTGAGCCTTCCAACATGGGTGCTCAGAACTGAACTATGGTCCTCTGGAAGATCAGCACGTGCTTTTAGCCACTGACCCAAATTTGAGTTATTTTTCCCATGCAATGATGGTTCAGCTTCATTCTTTGTTGTTGCTGTTTTGCTGCTGCTGTTGCCAATTTTCTGTTTTAATTTTACACTTTACGAGTGTGGGTGTTTTACCTGCACATCTATACCACACGTGTGCCTGGTGAAGCCCAAAGAGGCCATCAGATCCCCTGGAAGTGGAATTACAGATGATTGTGAGGCTTGGGAAGTGAACCTGGGTCCTCTGGAAGAGTAGCCAGTGCTCTTAACCACTGAGCTATCATTCCAGTCCCTCAACTTCATTCTTTTGTTTATGATGTCTGTTTTCCCCAGTGTCATTTGCTGAAGACTCTTCTTTCTCCATCAATTCCTCTTAGTCTCAACCCCTTTGTAAGAAATCAGCCAGGGGCTGGAGAGATGGCTCAGAGGTTAAGAACATTGCCTGCTCTTCCAAAGGTCCTGAGTTCAATTCCCAGCAACCACATGGTGGCTCACAACCATCTGTCATGGGGTCTGATGCCCTCCTCTGGCCTGCAGGCATACACACAGACAGAATATTGTATACATAATAAATAAATAAATCTTTTAAAAAAAAAAAAGAAAGAAAGAAAGAAAGAAAGAAAGAAAGAAAGAAAGAAAGAAAGAAAGAAAGAAAGAAAGAAAGAAATCAGCCAGTGTAAACATGAGGGTTTGTTTCTGGGTTCTCGGTTCCATCCCATTGGTCTGCATGCCTGTCTTTACGTCGGTACTGATTATAGCTGCGGGAAGGGGTTCAAGACAGGATTTCTCTGTGTGGAGTAGCCCTGGCTGTCTTGAAACTCGCTCTGTAGACCAGGCTGGCAGGAGAGCTAGAGAAGTGGTCCAACAGTTCCGCACCTTGCTGCTCCTCCGGAGGACTGGGGTCTGGTCTGGGCGCTGCTGGAATGAAGAGACTCTTCTCAAACCCACAGTGATTCCCCCAAGATCCCCTGGAAACTCCTGCTGGCTCTTCAGGGTTGAGCCCCTTCGCTGGGTAACTGCCGCCCGCACCTCACCCTCACGCGCTGAGTCGGACCTCCTTTGAGCTCCCACAGGCTCTGCCACACTTCCTGTGCTGCCGCTCTTTGTTTCTTCTGCCGTTTTCCCAGGAAACGCCATCTTTCCGGCTCTTCTGTCCTCTCGGAATTAGAACGTTCCCTTTGGTGTCCACGAGCAGTGGCCAGCACACCGCCAACCTGGGTGGTGGCCACTGTGTGCCAGCCACAGCTGCTTGTGTTTTACAGTCTGCTACACGCTTTTGGCAGACTGACCTAATTATAAAAAATAATAAAGCACATTCAGAAAGTACAGAAAAATAAAAGTAGAAAAAAAATATTTTAAAGCCCCCTATAATTTTGCCACCCAGAGGCAGTCCTTGTTAGCATTTTGATGTGTTTCTTCCTGGTTTTAAACACATTTTTCTATAGTTGAGATCATATTATACATAATTTCATCTCTAATTTTTTTCACTTGCAACAGTATTTTCCCATATTATTAAACTTTGTTGAAGATTATTTTTTCTTACCATATGAGGCCTTTTAGAGTGTGTCTTGTGTTTGGTTGGTTGCTTGTTGAGAGCCTCATCTATCTCTGACTAGCCTTGAACTTGCTAACACCGATGAAAATGGTCTTGAGTCCCTGCCTCTACTCCCTAGTGCACCACCACCCTCAGCTCCGTGTTAGTGTTTTTATATAATTATTTGTTTGTTTTGTTTTTAGAGACAGGGTTTCTCTGTGTAGCCCTGGCTGTCCTGGAACTCACTCTGTAGACCAGGCTGGCCTCGATCTCATAGAGATCCACCTGCCTCTGCCTCCCTGGTTCTGGGATCAAAGGTGTGTACCACCACACAACAACTCACAAACATCTGTAACTCCAGCTCCAAGGGCTGCGAAACCCTCTTCTCACTTCTGAAAGCACCAGGCACAAACAATGGTCACATACATGCATGAAATATACACTCACACATACCCATAAAATAAAAAATATTTTCAGGGCTGGAGAGATGGCTCAACGGTTAGGAGCACTGGCTGCCTTTCCAGAGGACCCGGGTTCAAACACTCCCAGCACCCACATGGCAGCTCACAACTGTCTGTAACTCAGTTTGGATCAGGAATCTAACACTGTCACACCAATAAATAAAAAATATTTTCTAAAAGTGTTGATAATTATACAGGCATGGTGGCGCACGGTGGTACACACTTAGAAACCATCATGGGAAGCGTGAGACCTGCTCTCAGAACTGTAAAGAAATAGGACTGAGCTAAGTGTGTCACACACACCTTTACTCCCAGCATGTGGGAGGCAGAGGCAGGTGGATCTCTGTGAGTTCTAACTCAGCCTGGACATAGAGAATTCCAGGACAGCCAGGGCTACATGATAGAGAAACCATGTCTCAAAACAGCAACAGAAAGAAAGAAAGAAAGAAAGAAAGAAAGAAAGAAAGAAAGAAAGAAAGAAAGAAAGAAGGGAGGGAGGGAGGGAGGGGAAGGGAAGGAAGGAAGGAGGAAGGAAGGAAGGAAGGAAAGAAAGAAAGAAAGAACAAAAGAAAGGAAAGGGAAGAAAAAGGAAAAAGAAAGAAATGGCACTGAGAAAAGGGCCCTGCTGCACAAGCCTCTTGGTTCCAGTCCTGGAACCACATAAGAGATACAAGGTGGAAGCAGACAGCTGACTCCCGAAGTTATCCTCTGACTCTACACAGACAGCATGGCTCTTGTGTGCCCGAACACACACGCACGCTAACACACACACTCACACACACACAACACTCCTACACATAAAACGTGAATACATAGACAAATAAGCAATAGTTATGTGACTGGCGGGGCCTAGGATGCAGGAACACGCTAACATGTGATTCAGTCCAAATACCAAGCCCCACTGAATGACGGACTGCAACTTGAAGTCAGAATGAAAGCTTTCCTCCCCAGGTTGCATTTGGTCGTGGTGTTTCACCATAGCAATAGAAAGTCTAGCTAAGGGATCTATAGAGATGGCTCAGCAGTTAAGAACATTTGTTCTTCCGCCAAAAGGCCCTGTGGGCTCAATTCCCAGCATCCACATGGCGGGTCACAACCATCTGTAACTCCAGTCCCAGGTGATCCAGCACCCTCTTCTTGTCTCCATGGGCACCAGGCACGCATATGGTACCTAGACAGAGATGCAGGCAAAGCATCTCTACAATAGATTCACTTTAAAAAGAAATAAAAGTGAAATAATATGTATGAAACACTCTCATGCCTGGCAGACAGTGTGTATATAATCAGTGGTAACTCATTATAATTTGACTTATTCCTCTGATATTAGACATTTAAATGGAAAGACTGAGGCAGGTATGGTTGCTTATGCCTGTAACCCTAGCTCTCTAGAGCTTGGGGCAGGGAGAGCTTAGGTTAAGAGGCTAGT
The DNA here is from genome assembly GCA_004026605.1 of Ondatra zibethicus. Classification (NCBI taxonomy): domain Eukaryota; kingdom Metazoa; phylum Chordata; class Mammalia; order Rodentia; family Cricetidae; genus Ondatra; species Ondatra zibethicus. Next base: position 2,002 of record PVIU01013562.1, on the reverse strand, counting down.
CTTGACTACATGATGAGACCTTATCTCAAAAAATAAAAACTAAAATAATAAACGTCAAATTTCCTCTAAGAGCGGAGCATGTTAAAGACCTGTAACTTCAGTACTTGGCACGCAGAGACAGGAGAATCAGAAATTCAAGAACGTCCTCAGTTATGCAGTGAGTCGAAGGCCAGCCTGAGCTTCCTGAGGCCCTGCCTCCAAAAATTACCATTTCTTCAAAGGGCCTGTTCATTCTTCTGAATTTTTACTTAAGGATATTTTATTTTTATTTAGTTGTGTGTGTGCATGTTTGTCGTGGTTGGTCAACGGGGGTGTATGTACATTAAATGCAGTAGCCAAAGAGGCCAGAAGAGGGCATCATTACCAAAGAGATCGAGTTACAGTAGATTGTGAGCCATTTAGCATGGGTGCTGGGAGCCAATCTTGGGTCCTATGGGGGAGCAGTGTGTACTCTTAACTGCTGAGCTATCTCTCCAGCACCCTATAAATATTTTAAATGTACATTAGAAATAATTAAATAGTTACTGTGTGCAGTGGAGCACACCTTTAATTCCAGCACTTAGGGAGGCAGAGGTGGGTAGATCTTTGCCAGTTCAACCACTCAGTCTATATAGTGAGTTCCAGGCCAGTAAGGGCTATGCAGAGAGGCCCTGTCTCAAAAAGAAAGAAAGAAAGAAAGAAAGAAAGAAAGAAAGAAAGAAAGAAAGAAAGAAAGAAAGAAAGAAAGAAAGAAAGAAAGAAAGAAAGGAAGGAAGGAAGGAAGGAAGAAAGGAAGGGAAAAAAGAGAGAAAGAGGGGGAGAGAGAGAATGAGAAAGAAAAAGAAAAAACTGTTTTGTTTGTTTTAGACAGGGTCTCACTGTGTAGTCTTGGCTAGCCTGGAATTCACTATGTAAACCAGGCTGTCCTCAAACTCAGAGCTTTGCTTGTCTCTGACTACCCAAATGCTGGGATTCAAGGTGTGTGCCATCAATCCCAGCAACTGAATAGTTTTGTTGTTATTATTGTCGTTTTTGTAATGCTTTTGCCGCGAGTTCCGCAGCAGGCAGCGGGCAGTGGGTCCCAAAGCAGCCAGTCCCGGGCAGGGCAGGCACATGACCACCCTGCAGGTCCCCACTAGCCATGTGGTGGTTGAGGGCGGGTGAGAGGCAGACATAGACACACCATACAGAGTGGAGGTTAAATATTTATTTAGTGGTTATGGAAGGGAAGGAAGAGGGGCAGAAAGGGGGGAGGGGGAGAAGGAGAAAGAGAAAGAGAGAGAGAGAGAGAGAGAGAGAGAGAGAGAGAGAGAGAGAGAGAGAGAGAGAGAGAAGGGAGAGAGGCTGCCTCTCCAAGAGAGAGGGGAGGACAGAGAGGGCTAACGCTGCACGCTGGAAGGGAGTGGGCGTGGCTTGTCTCTTAAAGAAACAGAACATTACAGTTTTGTTACAGCATCTCACGAATACAGACTGACCAAAGAGGACCTTGAACTTCTGATCCTCCCAGCTCACCTTTCTGATAAGAGGTGGGAAAAGAGGTGGCACCATGCCCTGTGCCACATGCTTCTTGGCAAGAGAATGAAGAAAGGAGAGACCCAAGGACCTTGATCAGTTGGGCTCAGCTACAGCTGCCACAACAACCCTGAGCCTCAGGGCAAGGTCTCTTTGATGACGAATTATCAAGTCGGCACAAATCAATAACCAAGCTAGCTCAATAGAAACGGGTATTTTTAATGAAAGGAAAAAGGGGAGCTCACTCTACCAAAGTCGCGATCCAATCCCTCTGGCGGACACCACATGGAGAGAGCGCGTACCTGAGTTCTCTCGATTTTCTACCTGGGGTCCCAGTAGCCACACCCCAACTTGATGTGATTGGCTAGTGGCTCTTCCCCCATCATCTCCCCCCCTTTGTCTAAACAGGATTAATCCAAACCCAACATAGCTATATACAATTGGAACAGACACCAAATGCAAAATTACAAACAATAAACAATATTAAGCAAGGAATGCATAACAGAAGTTT
>PVIU01013561.1:0-55369 GCA_004026605.1 Ondatra zibethicus | reverse complement strand
TTTTTTTTTTTTTTTTTTTTTTTTTTTTTTTTTTTTTTTTTTTTTTTTTTTTTTTTTTTTTTTTTTTTTTTTTTTTTTTTTTTTTTTTTTTTTTTTTTTTTTTTTTTGGTTTTTTGAGACAGGGTTTCTCTGTGGCTTTGGAGCCTGTCCTGGAACTAGCTCTTGTAGACCAGGCTGGTCTCGAACTCACAGAGATCCACCTACCTCTGCCTCCCTAGTGCTGGGATTAAAGGCATGCGCCACCACCGCCCGGCTGAAACATGATCTTGCAGTGCCTGGGAAGACTGCTTAGATAGGAAAATGCTTGCTTCACAAACACTAGGCCCAGAGTCTAGGTCTCTTGCACTCACATTAAAACAAACAAATACACACACAAATACACCTGGGTTACTATGCACCTGTGATCCAAGTTCTGGGGAAACAGCCAACCCACCTAGCTGAATATCTGAGCTTTAGGTTCATTGAGAGACTATGTCTTGAAAAAATAATATAGAAAGTTAATGAGAAGGACATCCAACATTGACCTCTAACATCCATACAACACCCAACGCATGTTCCTATGCATACAAACATATTCCCAAAGATTCAGTTAGTGAAACTACTTTATGGATAAATATCATTTTAGAATTTTAGGACAAGTTTCTCAGAACAGTGAAGACTATCTAGCAGTTGTCTAAAAGTCCTATTTCCTTCATTGGGATCCTGATTTCGTAAAGGAAATCCCCTTCAGCATCACAGATGAAGGGTAAGCAAGCCTAACTAACCCCCTACCTCTTTTGTTAGTGGTGAACCTAACCTAAGATAGATCAGGACCGGATACACAGAAATCCATCCTCCCCAGTTAAGAGTTATCATCGAAAGTCCGTTTACATGTTGAGGAAGATTTGTGAATCCAGAAACCCTAGGAAAAATAGGAAATTCTAAATTTATGCCCCTTATTTTATAGAATTTTATAGCAGTATAGAATTTCTAAAGCTAACATGGCAACCCATTCAAGCACCTTGTTGGATGGTTCATATTTGCTGTGCAGAAGCCTTTGTCGTGAGAGTGAAACTCATCTAACCAAGTCAGCTGTGTGACTAAAATCAGTGAACCCTCTTGCTGCTGCTGTGGAGTAACCCAGGAACAGTCAAAAGAGCACACGGCTCTCTGCATCCCTGGAAGACACATTGCTTAATTAGCAGACACCAACTTGAGTGACTCCTCCAGAGACTCCCAATTAACTAAGTCTCTAGCTCAACAGCATTAATGCTTCTCTCTTATTAGTTCAGATACATAGATGTATCCACATACACAAATATATGTTAAATCAACACAGGTTCTCAACACTTTGTCACCCTAGAAGCCAGCCTATATGAATATTTTCTAGGAATAACATGCAAAAGAGAGAGAGAGAAAGAAAAGAAGAATAAAGTAATGTAGTTTTATTAAGCAAATAATCCCAGAAAAAGCACACAATCCAATTGCTCTGCAGCTCCCAAACTCACCAGATATTTCCTGCTGTTTTCAGTACCTTCTATTTATACTTCTACCCTGATAAACTCAGCATGCCCCCTACTGCTCAGGAGCAGAACTGACACAGTGTGGCCCACAGCACAACACATCCTGGTATCCTCTCGAGGTTTCTGTCTGGCCATATGCTATCTTTCAGAATGCTTGTTGAACAACACTGTTTGTCTCCCCTTGGTCACCAATGCCAGAGTAAATCTGTGGAGTCCTGCTGGCAGGAGAAACGTCCTTCAATCGGCAACAACAAACAAGTTCCTTATTGCTGACCCTACCATCTGTCCTGGTTTCCACATGGCACACAGAAGGGCAGGATTTTACAGGGCCAGGTTTCGTGAGCATCAGACATCTATCTACTGCTCAGGTCAGCTTCTATATCTAGACTGTAGCTGTGCATAGCCAAACACCTGGCTAACTTCCTCTACTGGATAATGGTTGGTGGGTACTAACAGAAAGGAAACAAAAAAAAATCTTTTTCAAAACTGCACTGCTAATAAAAGATGTGTCTTCTAAAACTGAATCAGGTACACGTGCATGGTGGAAATGTTAGTCCCTCTGTGACAAACGAAGAAGTGAATTACACCTCATTGTTATTCAAATGGTTTGAACCAAGACCACGCTCATTGCGAGCACTGCCACCGGAAGGAGTATTGCCAGGTCTGTTAATTATCAGCCCTTTGAAAACATCATTTAGTGTGCTTCAAGATACTCCCAGGGTGAAGACATAATTCCCTCCAAGCTCATTTCTAAGATGCTGATGGTCTTATGCGCTTTGCCACTGCAGTCTTAAAATGAATGGCTTTGTCCCTTGCAGGGTACTCTGAGTGCTCAGAATATCATGTTTAGTGATATGGATTAAAATAAAACAACAGCAACCAAAAGAAAGTGTTCTCAAAACAGCAGTATTAAAGCAAGCATGCCAAGAGCACTATGAAAGACACTGAGAAAGATAAAGGCCTGTCAGTATTCTGTAATGGTTGTATTTTCTTTTCTCAGATTGTATCTTTGAGAAACGCAGTTAATTACTCAATGATTTATCCATACACCTGATGTTCTCTTAGCTTCCAGAAATATTCATGACTTTCCAGAAAGCATGAAACAGAATCCTACAGTGACAGCAGGAAGTTTCTGGGGGGACACATGGTCAGGTAGAAACTCCAAATTCATGAGAACATTAGCAATCTATCCATGATAGGGGTGTCCACCTATATAGTTTAGGAAGAATATAAACATTTTTATTATTTACTCTAGGAAGAATATAAACAATGTTTTTTTATTATTTTCCCCAAAGGAAAATATGCGTCTATAGACCAGTGAATTGATGTGATGCAGCCTTACAGAATCCTGGTACTAAATGTCAGGCTTACTTCTCATTTTCTTGAAATTAAGGACAATAATGGTACTCTCATCAAATGATAATTGTAAAGATTATGTGCAAGAAGCACATTTAACTCATGGCACAGAATAACTGGTGCTCAGGACTCATTCAATCCATGTCACAATTCCTAACACTTTTAAAGCTAAGGATTTTGTGAATGGCCATTCTGATTTAAGACCATGGCTGTCTTCAAGCCTTAGAGAATAGACAGGTTGTTCTTATTATGTGAAAGTAGAAAGAGGATAGAGTGTGCTGAATTTGACCTTAACTTCATAATCATTCGGTATGCCAATTCAGTGAATGAAGAATATGAAATTTGGCAAAGCCCTTTCTGTCTTGAAGAGTTGTGATCTTGGATGTGTTCACCCATATATAGAGGAAATAGCTGGTGCTCGCTTTGTGAACTGGTTTGAAACACCAGAAAGACTCAGTAAATCATTCAGTAGACTGTTAGCTGACCCTTTTTGTTTTTAATACAAACCCATCTTTTTAAAAGAAATTCTCTTTTTAAAGCTACCAATTAAATTAGTTATAGATTAAAATACTTGGAGAGTATAGAAAATATAAAGCAAGAAATCCTATCCTGCTGTAGAACCTTAAAATCTGATCAGAAAGATAAAATTTAGCACTTTGAAATTAGTAAAATTACTTATCAAAAATATTAATTTAAAATTAACTCAATAGGATCAAATAAAAAAGACAAATAATACTTATTTCATTGGTGTGCCTATATGTCTTTTGAAGTAGTGAATTAATGTTCAAATATTCAAAACAATATAAATTTTAAGATTTAAACCTGGTATTGGGACTCTTTTAGAAAGTAAGAATCAAGTGCATGAGAAATCAAAGACAAATTATTTTGCTAAAATAGGAAAGGTATAACACTAAACATTTTGGTAGTGAAACAAGCAGAGAACTCACAAAATCCAGACCCTTGTGATTCCACAAAAAGAGACCTGAAGGTTCATCATAAGAGATAAGACTTTGCTCATGACACAGAATACTGACACAGAAATTTTGTTACATAGACCCTTGTTTATTAAAGTAACCTGCAGAACCAAGATCTGGCATCTTGTGGAATATAGAAAAATTTCCTTCAAATAGCTGCACCAAAAATTAGTTTAATCAACTCAATAGGACTATGCAAGAATAAAGCTAAGCCAATAAGCTCTCTGAACACTCCTTAGAGAGTGTAGTGGTCAGAGGACTCATAAAGATAGTGGCTTAAAGTTTAAAATATCAATTACATACAAAACATTTGTGTATGTGTGTGTATGTGTGTGTATGTGTTCCTTTGGATGTGTGGAGGAATGTATATGGGTAGGTGTCTATGAGGAAACATGAAGGCCAGAGGCTGAAGTAGGATGTCCTTTGATGTCCCTCTTAGCACCGTTCCTCTTAAAGGCAATAGTTCTCTAAGGCAAGATTAATCTGTTTTATTGTTAGACCTAGGGTAACTGATAGGAAGCAACTTTACATGTGTCAGAATGTCTTGTCAAATATGAACTTCAATAGTGAATGTCGCCTTACATTTTAACATTGAACCAAATGGTCACATTCCCAAAGTAAGCCACTGTCACTGCTTTTGCCCGTCTTCCACTTAAATATGTGAAATTGTAGGAACCATGGCCCTTTGAGTCTTATAAAATCCCCCAGGGCATTATTACTAATAATTATTACTAATGAACATCATTGCTGTCATTTTGCTTATGAGAACAGAAGCACATTATTAGGATAGGTCACTAACTCAGATTTCCTGCCCATCAGGGACAGTTCAGACAGACAGTGAGTTTCAGACAGACCGACACAGCATCCATGAACACCATTCAACTGATGGTATGAAACTCATTCTTCTCTTAAACAGATAATTACCAAAGGAAAAGAAATGTTTGTACGTGTTTATGATAAATGTGGTTTTCACTTTGGAACTAGAATCACAACTGTCTAGATGTTGGAAAGAATCTTCTTCCAAGTGTACTTAAATTTTATGTCAGCTCACAGCCAACTGTTTTAATTCTTGATTGGTCAAAATTCTTTACCTAGACAATGAAGGAATAAACATAAATAGACTGTAGCTGTCTACATTTAGCCATAAGCTATGTTAATATGTTATTAAATAAAGAGCAGATCTTCAGTTTTTATTAGGAAAAAAATTAGATAACTCTGAATTAGTTCTTTTAATTAGAATGTGTCATGTGATAGTGTATCCTAACTATAGAAAAAAATTAAATACACTAAAACAAATTACATGTAAAATCAAGCTCAAACAGGTATAAGGTTGTGAAAAACTGATTATCAATTACTATAAGAAATCAATTTTAAATTAAAAGGGAGAAAAACAAACTAACACATAAGTTTCTCTACAAAGAGAGAGGTAAATTCAAACAGAAAGCACACACACAAACAAACAAAAACAAAAACAATGTTGAAAAACAATTGAAAAAAAAACAGGGTTAACAAATTGATGTATCTGCATTAACTATAAAACCTAGGCTTATACATGACCCAAAGTTGGAAAGGTTATCAATGAATTTGAGGAAATGAAATAAATGTGGCAGCTATTATTTTTATTAGTTAGAGACTAAATTAAATTTAAAATATCTTAGAATATATATACAGAGATGAGTGATTCACAAGAAATAAAACTAGTAGAGAAATAGAAACAAATTTCAAGTTCACTAAATTTGAAAATGCTTGAAGAGATACTAATGTCCTGCTACCCCAATGATGATCATAAACTAAGAAAACTTCAAGTAGCTACTGATGATGTGGCAAATGAGTTTAAAAGAACTATAAATTAAAACCTTTTTGAATTTTGAGTAATTTGTCCAAAATATGTATTTTACAGCTATGTACATCCAAGTTGTAGTACGTGGTAGTAGGGATGCAACTCCATGGTGGTGATGTCTAAGATGGACAAGGACCTGGGTTCACTCTCCCACACTGAGAACAGAAGAACATACTTTCCTGGTTTAAGAGTCAGATGATAATCCCTCTACCACACAGGGAAAAGGTGGTTAAATTATGGTAAGCCCAGAGAATGTGGTATTTTAATGGCCGAAGCAGCAGTCTAGCGTGCTCTCCATGATGAAATGCGATAGAAGTAAAGATACTGAAGAAGTCATTGTACATCTTGGTGACTGCACAGAAATAATGGAGGAAGGGCTGTGAGAACCCAGAGATTATGGAGTGCTAAGCTTATGCATAGCTACTGCTTTTCCACTTGTCAAATTTTCTATGGTCCCTTTGCTTTTATAATATAAACGTAGAGATTATTTAAAGATACTCATATTTCTTCTTTCATATAAAATACAGAACTGTAAGGAATTCTTCTGTCTCCTTCATTTCCTAGCCTGTAATTTATGCTCTAGGAGTGTTTAATGACTAGGGAATACATTAGAATCATGAATAGGAAGATAGATAAGAGTATTTTGTTTATTGATGGGGCATTTGTGTGTAACTTAAGGAAAAATCTTAGTACTATACATTTTATTGCTAATTATTATTACTATTTATTGTCTTATTATTATGCCAAATACAAACCTCAGTCATGATGCCACTGCCGCTGGGAGCATCCATATAACCTAACTGACATACCTAAGGAATGCTAAAATATGAGAAAGTCTGATGGTGCTTGGTTGTTTGGCTTTTTGGTTTTTTGTTTGTTCACTTGTTTTCTTTAAAAAAAAAACCTTTCACTTATGTGTGTATGTTCTATGTGAATAAATGAACATATATGTGTGTGTATATACATGCTTGTCAAGGCTCAAGGTTGATGCTAGGACCCTTTCTCCATCATTCTCTACCTTCAATGATGATGAGGATTCATTGAGGGAGAAACTCTCAGTTAAATTCAGCCCTCATCAGTACAGCTAGCCTGGTTTGCCAGCTTGCTCCAGGGTTCCCAGTCTCTACCTCTCCTAGACCTACAGGTAGGAGGAAATGCTCACCTAGCATTATAAAACACCTAGGAATCTGAAGTCTGGCCTCATTCCTGTTCATCAAGCACTTTAACCAATGAGCCATCTCCAACCCTTGCTCCTTTTATATTTTTTATATACTAACATTTTCTTACCCTTCTCTGTATTCCATTGTGTTTACATTTAAAGACTCAGTAATTTGACTGTCACAGAAATCTTTTCAAACACACACTAAATTACAGGCACCTTAGCAACCATATATCTTCATTTAGAAATCACTGTAGTAAAATAAAATAAGAGTTTTAAAAGTTTTATTATGCAAAAGAATATTATGAAATCACTCCAGAAAATGCAATGATTTCATTTTCCATGACCTTGCTCAGTTGCTGGAATGAAATGCTCTATTCGTGATTTGTTTCCTATAGAACCTGGGTCTTAGGTCATGTCACCTCTTATTGTCCAGGAATCTCAGCTTTAAGCTCCCCAGCAGGAGCACCTTGGTGTCACCACAGTATTGAGCCATGTGTGATAAGGTCAGGTAGGCTGACATTTGTGTGCTTCAGTTTCTTCAGATCCTATGAACACACAAATGGCTGTCTCTTTAACCTCCATTACATTTTTTCCTTCCCAGTGTAATACAGTTGTCTTGCTCTGACATACAGCAGGGATCAGCAATGTGTGATCCTTAAACTTCCTCTCATACACACCCATGGTACTATCTTTCCCTCCTGTGGATGTAAGAGAGATGTGGGTGCCCAAATTAGCTAATACAGCAATGCCCAGATACTGCTACGTACATGAAAAGTACCAGTCTCTTTCTGAATGACCTTCTATATAGGATCAGAGTAATAGAATACAGAGCATGTGTTTCCTCACCCTTGTTATAAAAACTTATGAAGCATGACTTACTAAGAAGAAATGAAGGCTAACGATGAATAATCTTGTGTCATGATTGTCCAAATTTGATCAAAAGTTTGTTGAGTTTTTTCTTGTCAGAGATTCCTTAAGACATGTTGTATTCCATTAGCAAACCCTTGGGTACTTTTGTAAAAGGTGCCACTTCAGCTATATATACAAAATAGGATTTACTGGAATATTCTATCTATCTGTCTGTCTATCTATCTATCTATCTAATATCAGGCCTTGTTCATATCTAATACTTCTAGTTCTCATTTTTTATAAATAACCAAAAATTTGGTAGGATAAAAAAGGAAGATGATATATAGGCAGATACATAGAGAAATAGAATGCCAGAGAGTAGACATTAAAGAAAAGAATACAATAGAGCTTTGGTTAAATATATCAATAATGATTAAGAAGACATTGAGAGAAGGTAACATATCCTTAACAAAACAAAGTTTAGAAGAAGAATCTGAGCTAAGGACTGATGTGAAAAGTGGATCTATCACACATACACTTCCCAAGAGCTACACAGAGAAACAAGCAGAAGCTAAATGTAGCTCCTTCCATTAGGATTCCTTCCCAAAATGCCCGATGTTCTTACCAAGAAGATGTCTTGTTCTAGAATATCTCTCTGAAGAAAAGGAAATAACAAGTTTCATATTGTAACATTTTATAATTGTAACAATTGGAAAAATTTCACAAATATCCTTCAAGTAAAATGACTTCTAAATATAGGATTCAAATTATTGGACCCAGAAGTAAAATTGAGAGAATTCAGAAAGGTGAATCATTTAGACCATTATTCTTAAACAGTTTTGACACTCTTTGGGTGACAGATAGCCTGAGAGTACCCTTACTGAACTGACTGATTATATGAGAATACCCTTACTGAGCTGCAGTGAAATGTTCCCCGGTGTTGCTGACTGATTCTAACCTTTGTATTTGATTCCTTAGTAAGCATTCATAGGAGAATATGGAACATCTAGAAATTCCAGTATATGGATCAGGAGAATCTTTAGGAGTACAGGGATAACTCTGGGTCTTTCACATGGTCCAGTGAGTACTGTAGATGCTGCTGACAAAATAAAGACACAATCATTAAACACAAGAGGAATTCAAATGGCAAACTATAATAGAAAGCTGAATGATACTGCTACATATTAATAGATGGAGAACAGGGATGAGAGATGATCTCTATCTGCAGAAATCCAAGAATACATGCAGGAGCCACAGCTTGGCAGAGGAGCTATGTTTCGGAGGACGGAGGTTGGCGTTGAATGAAAGTTGCCAAAAGCAGAAATGCATTCAGTGGTAGATTAGGTTCAGGTTGTAAAGCCAGACTAGTCTAATCATTCAATCAGGTGTCTTTAATGGGCTCTTTTTAAATGGACTCTTCAAGCCTTTCTAGAGGAAATAGTGATCTAGTTGATGGCATGTTGGAGGGTGATTTGGATTAGAAAAAAACGCTAGAGTCTAAAGAGATAGATTCAGTTGTCATAAACCATGTGGAATAAGTTCACATAATCAAACTAGTGACCAACAATGTAGATGAAGGAGAATTGTGGGTAGCATAGAAATAGGAAGAAAAAGGAGCTTGGTTACCTATTGGGAGACAATAAGAAAGCAGATATCTCACTGTGGTGTCTGGTCTGGGTCTACACAATATGAAATCAGTAATTGTGACAAGGAAGGCAATGAAGAATGTGAACAATGCGTAGAAGTTTGAATCTAAGGGTTGGGGTGATGGCTCAGAGAGTAAAGCACATGCAAGTATGAAGACCTGAGTTTGTGTCCTCCATATTCACCTAAAGCAGGACATGGTAGCACACATGTGTAATCCACAGGTTTTATGGTGAGATGGGAGAAAGAGATAGGAGAATCCTCGTAAGTCTGCAAACCAACTATCCAGATTGTGTTGTTGTCTGCAAGAGACCAAGTCTCAAACAAGGTGAAGGAGAAGACAAATACCTGGGGATGTCCTAGTACCTGCACATGTGTGCCATTGAGCAAGCATACTTACACACACACACACACACACACACACACACACACACACACACAGAGAGAGAGAGAGAGAGACAGAGAGAGACAGAGAGAGACACACACACACCTAGGTTTCCAAACATCATGTCAAATAAACAGCACCCCCAAGAATCACACTTGCTAACTTTTACCTGAACAAATTCTGATGTGAGTGGACTTCAGAATGACTGAGAGTAAAACTGCATCTTTAAAAATCTCACTCTTCCATCTACCTTCATAGGTCCTCTTTCTGTCCTTCCTAGTTAATGCTGTTCTATGATATGCAGGGTGAAAATGGTTTTGGAGACTAGTGAATGTAAACTTCCACAATAAAAGGCAAAACAAAAACAACAAAACATGAGTCACTCTCGAACACTCCCAGACTGGCATTCACTGTTGAAATAGAAGGGCTCCTGTTCAGATAGCGAGAGCCTGATACACTTCTACGTCCCTACCACGAAGGCAGGCAGCAATCCCTCCCGAGTCCCGGAAGAGCACTTTACATTCTCTTCCCATCTTTCAGCTTATAAACATGTTTCTCTCCAGAACACTCGCCATATGCCATTGGAAAGGGGTTGTAAAGTTTTATAGATATATTTGAGAGTGTTATAATAGTATAATAAAGCAAAAATAATGCAAAGGAATGGGAATTATTGAACAATGGAATTAAAATATTAGGCACAGATAACTCAAGAGCCACATTCAGCTCTTGTTCGTGTAAGTTGTAAAAACCAAGCATTCCTTGTTTAGTTCAAAGATACCAATTCTTTTAATATACCTTTTTTTAAAGAAGTCAATAATCACTGTATTTTATTAAAACCATGTACACATAGCATTAGTAAGTGGGAGCTAAGGAGTCTAGAAACTTCGGTGTTATGCTAAATAATAAATTTAATGTACTATGTATTTTAAAGCAAGAAACTTGGTTCTTTTCACATTTCCTTTGAATTTTTCCATAATTCTTTTTTCCCTGAGAAGGGTTAATATGTTCATTTAATCAGAATTTGTTTATTTGCTGCAGAACTGAAAGTGGGTGAGAATATAAAGCACAGAAGTGAGTCTCTAATACTGAAGTGCACATATTTCAGCATGAGCCTGTGTGGCTCATTCATTCACTCGCTCATTCACCCAACATTTGTTGTATATGTGTTGCCAAGCTTTTCCTTCATGCAAGATCAACTTTCCACATAAGTTTGATTATTGCAATATATAACATCATATATGAGGGTTAATGGCCATTGTGAACTACTTTTTCCTAATTCCAAAAGACGCCCAAGGAAACATGGTCATAATTTACTGTTTATAAAGGATAGGAATGAAGAAAATAAAATAGTTCCAGGAATGGAAAGACTGGTGTCAATGTTCTCAAAAGAACTAGAAAAATCTGTAGTGGATAACTAGATACAGAAGTCATATCAATAGGAATTTTCCCTGGAGACCTATTGTTGGAATTTTGACCCTGACTTGAGAAACAGGATGATTAGTGCAGAGGAGAACTGGGTTCGTGATGACCTTTCCAACCGCCTCCAGGTTGAGTTTGCAAGGAAAACATTTGAGGTTGCCATCAAATAATAGGAAACAGAACTTAGGCAATAGAAAAGACTTTATAGCTCATAGGAGAGATGCTATACAAATAAAAATCTTGTGTGCCAAGATTCAGCTTGAGTCAGTCAATGAGAAGAATTTTCAGAAATCACTTTAACCTTTAAAAAAAGAATCTAACTTCATAGACTAACTAAACTCTATTGGACCCAGGGTCCGTTCTCAGCCTGCCATCAACATGGCTTCCTTTCTTCATAAATGTTGAGCATCACTCCAGTTTTCTCCATTGTGCACTGTTTCCTTCTTTCTCCTTCACATTACCTCTGGCTTTAAACATCTCTTTATTTTATTCTATAATGTTCAACCTTTAAGCTTTTCTATGTCCTTGTTCCTGATACAGGGACTTATTGAGAAGAAGGGGGATCAGTAAGAAGGGGAGGCTCATAGGAAAAAAAAATGAGAGAGAGATCAAAGTACTTTATATATGTTGTAAACTATAAAAGAATAAAGTTATTTAAAGAGCCACTCTTAAAGGAATACCATAAATTGTGGGTATTTTTGATACTATCTCTGAAACTATAGATGTTTCCTTGGGTTTTGTTTTAATGTTTCTATAGTGTACAGTGGCCTGGAACTCAGGGGAGATTGTCCTGTTTTGACTTCCTTGTGCTGGAATTGCAGTAATGAGATATCAGATCAAGCTTATGGAAATGATTTGCCAGTCTAGCAAAGTCAGAGAGTTTTATCTTCAGTAAGGGACCTTGTCTCAAAAATAAGGCGGAGGGTGTTGAGGAAAATACTTCACATTTACTTCTGGTCATATACAGGAGGTTATGATCCTTCTTCATTAGATGGACCTAGGGTTTCCCTTTCCAACAAAATAAGCAAATACTCCAATTTCCCCATGTGAGACACCACAAGATTGGAGAGAGAACATGTGCAACCAACTTTAGCTGACAAGCAGGAGTAATGCAAAAAAAAACCCACTAAGATGACATCAGATGAATTGTTCTCTGTATAAACTCACAAATATTTGGGATGGGGGCCAAGATGGGTAGATCTTTCAGGGCATGCAAACCAAAAGAAGAGAAATTTGAATGGCTTCTAGCTTTCAACAAGCTTCTGCCCTTTGAAACCAAACATATTCCCTAATGTGCATAAAGAGGGAGAAATAATTTCAAGTGAATAGCAAAGGCTGCCCTGATTCATCCTTGGTAGACACTGAAACACATAGAAGGAAATCTTAGAAAATGCCAAACCCAAATTCATATGTGGACACTGACCTATTGTATCTTTTCTTGTAGAAAACGTAGTCCTTTGATGCTTCTAATCTGTCACTTGGAAATTTGTACCTCCTTGTAGACTTCAAATCACTTTCGGGAGTTACTAAAGTTGTTAAAGAACTCTAGCTCAGTTAATGTATTTGCTTCTTTTCATAAGTATTAAGAAGAAAATCACCTAAGGATTAGGAGAGATATTTCATTAGGGCTTAAAATTTGTTTGACAAAACACAAAATGTGTGTGTGTTTGTGCGTGTGTGTGTGTGTGTGTGTGTGTGAGAGAGAGAGAGAGAGAGAGAGAGAGAGAGAGAGAGAGAGCATGTGCGTGTGTGCACATTGTTTGGGGCAGGGGAAGAGTAGAAGGTGTCAACTTTGAAAGGTCACAAGAAAGGTGAAATTTCCTCTATTTCCTACAGATTAAGCTGTGTGACATTCAGAACCCATAAATGCATTCCCTAATCTGTGATCTCCACACAAAATCGCAAGCACAAAACACTTCTTCCAAAGTTACTGAACAAAGCAAAATGCAAGGAAAAGTAAAGTGCCAGAAACTCCATCACAATTTAAAATGCAGGGGGGAGAGCTTCACAGTGGCAGGCCATATTTGGCTGAGACCCAGATTCATTATTGCACATTGACCCGGATCACCCAGTTGCCTTCTGTGTGCTGCAGGGCTCAGAACCTGCACAGGGCTCTGATAACTCAATAAAGGTGTCTGCCTAAACACAGCAGCAGCTAAGTAGGAAATAGGATACTTAGGATGCTGTAATGAAGCTAACAATAAAGACCCATTAAAAAGCAGAGAGAGTATAAAATAGAAAAAAATAGGGAAAGATGAATGAGGGAATTAAAACTGAAAATAAATGCTGATAGAGTTCATGTCTAGGTATCCATGGATATTTTCTGGCTTGATAAATGCTCTTATCTATTTTTTAAGCATCCAGATTGCTGATTTTCTTATATCCAAAGGACCAATAAAAGAAAATTTCATAAGTAAGTGAGCATATAAATAAATACAGTAAGTCACAGGTATTTTTCTTCTTATATTTACTTTATCAAATTGAAAAGGACAGAGTCCTCTGGGCTATTGAAGGTACTATATTTCAAACCACACTCAGTGGAAATTTTTACTGTTTTTCTTAAAAGCATTTAATAGTACCAATTTCAGAGGACAATAAAGGATCAAGTGTCAATGAACTGGTTAAATTCAACCTTCATGTTAGAAGTAGACTTTATTAGGAAAAATAAATTTTGTCTGTAGGGAGTGTGGCAAACTCTTTGTGAGGGTATCTTAGTGCTGATGGACTTGACGAGGAAATATTGTTCCTCTTATGGAAATACCCAAATTTCATAATTCAAATAAGAGCCTCAGTGTTACTGATAGCATTCAAATTTTTCAGTCTGTTGCTTCAACTATGCATTGCAGGATTTGCCTTTAAAATTTAAATAGATTTGTCAAGATTGAGGTTTACTGCTCCCTGGCTACATGGTAGTTAGCCTTTTCTTGGAAGATCATAGCAGGTAGTCTTACCGAAGTAGATTCAAGGGCAGAGGAAAGCTGTCTAGAGTATAGGCAGCCCTATATTTTGTTTGACTAATCAGAATAGCACAATTGTGGACTAAAAGTCAATGACATAAAAGTCATAATTTCCCACTCATCTCTGTGATACCAGTGCTGTTTGAGAATCAGCATAGGGTTTAGGATTGTTGTTCGTTCTCTCTCTCTCTCTCTCTCTCTCTCTCTCTCTCTCTCTCTCTCTCTCTCTCTCTGTGTGTGTGTGTGTGTGTGTGTGTGTGTGTGTGTTTGAGAGAAAGAGAATAATATTTAGAAAGAGGGAAAAAAGGAAAGAATAAAGGAGACTTTCTTTTTTAACTAAAGGAACAGTAAAATATGTGATAAAAGAAAGAAATTAAAACCTAAAACAAGGTAATACTGTCAGCAGTTTATTGCTTACTCTCTTTGGACACAATAAATAGACCTACAAGTCTCTTTAGATTTTCAAAGCTGCATCATGTTCATCTTCTGTATACAGGTGGGATGGAGTAAGATAATAAACCTGGTTATAATTAAGGTGATGAGGTTTATATGGGAGAATTCTTAACAATTCAAATTAAGAACACTGGGGAAAAGTGAAGCAAGAACAAGCCTCCATTGAGAGGTCTCTAAAATAAACAGGTAAACAACCATTCTAGAATATTCTACTTGTATGCGTTGAGGTTAAATTCAGATTGATTCCACAGTTTCTAGGCTTTATAGTATTTACACCTACATCTACCAGCACCCCAAAGCAAAATATAGTAAAACATTGTCAACAGCACAGACTTCTGAATTAAGTCTCCTTTAAAGTTCTAGATGGTTCTCTATTAAAATCATACATGTGAGACCCAAGTTTAGACTGAAATAGTCGGCTGTCTGTAAAGAGTCCTCTCCCTCGCTAAGCTTTAATGCAATAAGCATCACCATGTTAAGTGAACTGCATGAGACTAGTTGATACTCTTCAAAGAGTGATTCTATCACTCTTCCCATCATTCCTATTCTCTTGGATTCCATCTTCCTCACACCTGATTCAGGAAACGTTGCCAGGCTTCAGCACTTAAGATACCTTTCAGAGAACCCCTCTGAGACCTCCTGCTGCAGTGTGCTGCCTGCCCTGCTCTGGATACGGAACACTAACTTCCCTGACATACCAAATGCTTTAAACATAGTTTGTGCCAAACACGGTCCCTATGCTGAAATTGAATTACATTGCTTAAATAATAAGCTTTGGATCAACTGAAGGCTTGTTTCAAAACCAAACCAACTTTCCCCATATATCTGCCATGCAGTGACATGGGTGAGGGAAAGATGTCCTGCCCCCTTCACCCTTGCTCCCTGCAGCAGGCAAGAAAGCTGGCCCTAGCATCTGGAGAGTGACAGAACTAACCCTGCCCCTCACTAGCTGCAACACACAGGAGAGTGGGCCCTGCACCCCACCTGTGCAGCACACTAGAGCTGACCCTGTTGTCAGCTCCGGAGATGACCCAGCCCTGAGGGTGAGAGAGCTGGACAGCTGACTCTGCCCCTCCCCCATCATATGCCCCCTACAGCAATCAGGAGAATGGTCCCCATACCTTGCCCAGGCATAATGTAGTGCTGGCCCTGGTACTGTGAATGTGGGTAACCCGGATCTGAGGATCTAAGAGCAGGAGAACTGGTCGTGTTCCTTGCTCCAGGCAGCACTGGGTGAGCTAGCCAAGGCAGTGCTGGAGAGCTCACCTGGGTAGTGATAAAGAGGGGAAGCCGGCTGGTTGAATAGCCCAGCTATCACCCAGGCCCAGAACCAGGACTATGAGTCGGCTCACCCCAACATCCAGCCCATCTGTGAACTGTTGTAACATGTGATTGTTGGTGGCAGAGCAGAAGCCAGAGGCCTTGAGTCACTCAAGGCAATGAACACTAGCAAGTAAAGACAAATGAACTTAACTGTGTGATTCAATGGGCAGCTTCTATGAGAAGATTCTGCTCTCTCTGTTTTTAAAGCTTTTGCTTTTGTTTCGGTTTGTTTTTGTTCCGTTTTGGTTTGGTTTGGTTTTAGTTTTTCTTTTAAATTTGTTTTTGTTTCGTGGGGGAGTTTGCAAGGGCAGTGGGCAGATGTGAGGGATGGGGAGAGGAGTGCGATCAGGATGCATGATGTGAAATCCACTGAGAATCGGTAAAAGTTAAAAACAAAACAAAACAGAAAAACGATGTTTTCCCCAGCTACACTCAAGCCACAGAATGTAGCCATATTTAGAAGCCTGCATTTAGATTAATTTCTTGCCCTGGATTCATAAAATAAGCTTTTACCTTTTCCCTGTAGCAGATCAAGTATGTAGAACTCACAGAGGTTCTGGAAACAAGAGGTGGCTTTCTTTATAAATTATTATTATTAATCCTTGCTCTAAAAATAGGTCGCTTAAGAAAGGAAGGATTGACTTATGTCCATGGTTTAAAGTATACAATCCACAATTATAGGAAAGGCATGGGAGTGGTCAGTGTAATGGTAGCAGAAGCACGTATCATTTTGCTCACATATCCATCTGACCAGGAAGTGGGAAAAGAGACTAGCTCTGGAAGTGGGGCTGGGCTCTAACTTTTACTGCCTGTGCCTGCACCCCATGTCTTCATCCATAGTGGTCCAAAATGACTCGAAACAGTATCACCAACTGGGGACCAATATTCCAACACATGAGCCTGTTCAGGGCATTTCACACTTAAACCATAACACCTTTCAAAGCCAGGAATCAGTTGGCAGTAACACAAGGCCTCCATGGTGGTCACACAACTGAGGAACAATGCTGACATTTTTGAACCCAAGAAATAACTGACCATGAGTGAATGCATGACAGATCTATGGAAAACATATTCACTGAGCCCCTATAGCTTATAAAAATTAACAACAAGAACAATAAAAATAAACCCTACAACAGGTTCCATACACTGAGAGCAATTTAGGGAAACCTCAAGATGCTTACATTGGGCAATGGAGATGAGCCACTAACAAATGAATTATTAAGTGTTAAAGGAAGATATGGTGTTGAAAGGGTCTTATAGAGAATGTTGACAAACATAAAATTGAAGGGAAGAATTTCAGTCTAAATGGAGACTTAAGAGTCTGGGAAAAGAGCTCAGTGTTTAAAGCACTTAGCCGGGCAGTGGTGGTGCACGCCTTTAATCCCAGCACTCAGGAGGCAGAGGCAGGCGGATCTCTGTAAGTCTGAGACCAGCCTGGTCTACAAGAGCTAGTTCCAGGATAGGCTCCAAAGCTACAGAGACACCCTGTCTCAAAAAAACAAGAATACAAAATTTTTTTTTAAAAAAAAAGTATTTAGTTTACTAGCATAAGGACCTAAGTTTGGTCAGAGATGTTATCCATAATAGCTGGATATGATAGGGCATGCTTATACCCCAGCAGAAACAGGCAGATCCTTGAATTTGGCTCAGCTGCTAGATTAAACAGTGAGCTTAAGGCCAAGTGGAAGACTCTGTCTCAAAAACCAAGGCGGCTAGCTCCTGAGAAATCAAACTCAAGATGGACCACTGCTTTCCAAATGCATGCAGACATGAACACACACATGGACACACTCACATCACATACGTAGGAATATGCACCCACACACATGTATACCAGTGCTCACAAAAATACATAAACAAATGGATGGTGAGGGGATGCTGGCTAGAAGGGGTCTGGAGAAATGTTACCATGACATTCTTTCAGGAGAAGCAATAGATATCACTTTGCCATAGGTCCATAGTCCACCCAACTCCACCCCTAGGCACGGGGTACAGTATGGTGCTAGATTTGGCTTTATTCACAGACGACAGCATCATGCTCAGGGCAGGCAGGATGGGTCTCTATTGCATATTCTCTAGCTCTAAAACTGAGAGTGAGGCAGGGGGAACAAAACCAGAAAACACACTCGTGTCTGTTACTTAACACTCTTTCCAAGAAGCAATCATGATCAAACAGTCCTAATTCACTAATGTACAGGCTTCAAACCCAGACATATACTCAGATGCATGGTGTGCCCTAGGAAAATTTTGCGAACATCTTCAGCAAATCTAACAAGTGATATAGGCTGAGTTTCTTTGCTCCCTAGGGGCCCTACACATTTCTCTACTATACTGAGCTAACATTTCTGTCAAAAGGAGCTTTGAACACATGGAAAGACACACACACACACACACACACACACACACTAAAATAAAATTTAAAAAACATGGGCAGCTTAGTATGTGATGTGACCCATGGTTTTCAAGGACCACCCTGCTTTTCAAAAAGAAAGGCAAAGAAAACAGCAAATTCAAAGCACTCTCACATATTCACATTGACGGGATTGACTGTTTTGACAAGGGAAAGTCGTGGCATAGGATTTTTTAGATAAATTAACCGAATGAAAGTGCTAAATTAAAATCACTGCATTGATTTCCTTTTTAGCTCAGCTGTGCATTATATAAAAGGGTCAGAGGAAGGATTTATTATAGGCGATGAGTCTCTGTCATCCACGAAAGTACTAAAGACCAGTGTATAAAATAAGTTGTCCATTTCAGACACCCTTTGTCTTTGAGGAAAGCTGCCTAGGTGGCCCACGGGTGGCTGTGGCTCTGAAAGGAAATGGAAATTGATAATCGGTCCTGTTAGACTGATTCTCTGTGTGTTCAATTCATATCCTTTTGAAAAGGAGAGATTAAGATGAAACCTCATTGAGGAATACACATTTCGAAGAAAATAGAAACAAAGGTTTTGCGAGGCTATTTCAGTAGGTGTCAAATGTGAGAACAAGGGGACGCAAACTCATAGGAAGAAAGGGCATTAGCAAAATCCCCAAACAAAGAAGCAGCCCACAGCAAATACAAGCAGCCCTCTTTGTGGATGCTCGCAGGAGAAGTGGTACAACTTGATTTACAAAAGGGCCTGGGTAATTATTTGTTACTTGGAGCCAACCCTGCTTCTCCCGCTGCAGAAGGCAGGCCCTTACCATCTGCGTGTCTTCATTTTGCTTTTGTGTAGCTGGGAAGTAGCCACGCTGCTGCGTCTGGTGAGCCTTGCATGGAGAGACGTTGGAAGCGCTGGCTTTAAGTGTTAAAGCGCTCTCTCTGCTTCAGTCAGAGGATTGCTGAGTGTCTAACCACAAATAAATTGAAATATCAGCTGAAGAGAGGGCATGGCGCTCACTGACGGAATAATGGACAGCAGGTGGTAGAAGGTTTTGTTTTCAGAAAAGCACAGGAGGCTAGAAGTGACAAGAGTGATTTTTGCAAGAGGGCTAAAACTGTCAGGATGAAGTCATGAGGGTCAGTAGTTGCTGAGCTGACCTTTTTAAACAAACCCGGAGACCTTTCCCCGGATCGTCACAGCAGTAGCACATTCACGCTGGAAAGGTTGCCCCTCCCTCTAGATGCTGAGAGTCCTAACAAAAAGCATATTTTCTGTGATAGGGTCCGTGTTTCTTCCCTGAGCTGCCTGGCGCTCCCTCTCCTGTCAGCCTGCGATGCGTGATTCTACCCACTCACCTGCTCCACCACACACCACCGGCATCTAAGCTATCCCCTAACACTTTTTTGCAGCCTTTGATATCACCCTCCTGTCAGATCCTGAAAATCAAGGGACTGGGTGTGAAGCGGGGCGCCCAGTGCACTAGTTTCCACGTCCCTGTCACTGCCGAATGGTCCTTCTAGCACAGAGAGCCATTACCTGACTTCTGGGGACTTACTGGGGTTGAGACAGGTTAGAAAGTTGGCCTGACAACTCATTCCTCCTCATGTTAGTAAACTAAGCTGTGGGATTCATCCGAACAGAATATTCTTTTCGAGCACTGTTCCGCGTGGGCACTATTATGTCCCCAGAAATGACAATCAATCCCATAGCTGGTATGCTTTCTAATGAGTAGGCTTAGTTAAGAGTTTCCAGTATTAGAGGTATGAACCTATTGTCCAAAGCCTGTGGGGGAAAGTGAGAGTGTTTTCACTCAGCCACGGGATAATATCATCTGTCCTCTTTGAATTAAAAGCAGTGTTTCAAAGGGTAGCAGAGGCATTGACTTTACAAACCGTACTCTCTGCTCTTGGAAATGTGAGGATAGAAAGACCTACACCTCTGTGCTGTGTTCCTAAAGTATGAAGCGTCTTCTCCATTTGCAACTGAATGGTAATCATTTATCCTCAGAAGACCTGATTATAAACCATAGGAATGTTAGCAAACTAACTTAAAAGTATGGATGCACAGATGAACATGATTGTAAAACTTACTTTTCTTTTGTTCTTTTCCTCCCTTCAGTATGATTCCAAACATTTCTCTGATCTTATACATATGGACTAATAAGAAACCTTGACAAATAATCCCATAAATAAGAGTTCTTTTTTTAATCTGACAGAGGAATTGTTAAAGGGAAATCCTAGAATTTTAATCCCCTGATCTTTAATTCTAGACTAGGACTCCCCAGCACAGTCTGCCCTTCCATGGGCTTCAGCAATAGTTTAGTTCTTGGTTTGGGGCCTAATTTTGCAAAGCTCTCATTAATCCCTGTTCCTGTGTAAACCACTGGAAATATAGAATCTATGTTTACAATCTTGAGATTTCTAAACATTTTAAATGATTCTACATTTGGCCTGGAGGCAAAAAAGTTGAAAAGGAAACTGTATTTAATCATAAGGTTAAGGACCAGGAATGCTCAGAGGTGTGACTAAACAAGGAATACACAGGCAGTTTGCAAGAGAAGCTTGGGATTGCAAAAGAGTTCAGATGCTCAGCCTGTGTGGAGTGAGATGCTCTGGTCACCTGTCGTGGGTGCCAGTGGAGGTCTGCTGGGGATAACTCAAATAACTGGAAGTGGATGACCAGAACAAAATGATATTGCCCAGTTAGTATTGGGCCTGAGAGATAGTTTTATCAGGCTTAAATTGATACTTAAACAATTCCAATTTACAGAAAGATCCAGAGTGGAATGTGGTGCGTGCCTGTAATCTCAGCTGTCAAGAGGCTGAGACAGGAAGATTGCATGTTGCAGACACAGCCTGTGTGTGTGTGTGTGTGTGTGTGTGTGTGTGTGTGTGTGTGTGTGTGTGTGTGTGTGTGTGTAGATTACACTATGAAGCCTCATCTCAAAAGACAAGAGGAAAGATTCAGAAATGTTGTTAGTAGCTTATGCACACTTAACGCCCAAGTCCAGCAAGGATATGGAAAAGTTAGTTACAAACCACTTTCCAGTTAAAAATAAAGGTATCATTTTTAATAAAACAGTATTTTTGTATTTGATATAAGAATTAAATCCAGAGTTCTATGCACTATCTACAGAAGAAATTGTTTTCCTCTGCTAATCTCTTCATGTGTTTATAGAATGGAAATAAGACCCAGTATATGAGTTAAATCAATACATGGAAAAAGTGAGACACTTGACCCAGCTCCCTATGGGTCCTCTGGAATTATACAGAAATATTGGAGCTCCACTTTAGTCTGTGATGTTGAAGTACTCTTCCAATGACAATTGTTCAGAAAGAAAACCCTGTTCACCTATACATTGACTGCCACTTGAGCATAACAGATAAACAAGTGATATGTAATAATGATAAGACATTCTACTGATGACAGTTTGACCTTATAGAGTTAATACAGTCAGCTATTGTTACAACCTTTAACCCATGTGGACTAGCATTGTTTAGTTAAGCATTTTCTGAGGTAGGTTTCAGGAGACAGTAATCAAAATCAGGGATGAGATTTTGTCAGAACGAGATGTTACAGAAGTTAACTCTGGGAGAAAATCTATCCGTTTCTCTGGAAGAGCTGGGATTGGTCATTTCATGCATCCATGTGTTTAGGGCACTATGCTGGGGTCAGCTTGAGTCTCCTCACTGAACAGTGAGTCAAGTGGGAAGTACCAATGCCTGGAAAGCTCTAAATGCTCAGAAGTTGTTGGTTCAACTTAATTGAATAATTCCATGAGAGACTAGCCAGGATTTTCAATCTCTATAGATGACATGGCATCACAGAGGCTCCACAGAAATTTTGAGGACACCTAAACATCACATATGGTAGAAAGCATCAACATCCTTTAAATCCTTACATATTCACATTCAATGGTGTACATTTGTCTTTCACTTCCAGATGAAGACGGATTTTATAATGCAATTGGATTTTCTGCATGTAGATTTGTACCTGTGTGTATCTGACATAGATATACTACATATTATTTATATGCACACAATAAAAATAAATATAATTTTGCTTATGATATACCTTACTGAAACATGAGCCTTGGCTTTGGATACTTATAAGGTCCAAATACTGACATGCTCTTGCCAGCTGCCAAATCATAGGCACTCAAGTGCTCTGTTGAGACCTTGTTTTTCTAGAGGCATCATGTTATTTCATACAGATTCTAGCCTACACCAAGTCGTCAACTCAGTTCGTGTGAACTTCCTTCTTTATTTTAGTGAGATTTCTGCCCATACTCACTGGCTTCTACATAACCAAGACTCACCTGTAAAAGACTGCTGACTATTCAAAAATGTTTCACAGATGCACAAAGTAGCAAGTGTTGTGGGCTCCCCTCCAGCTTCCTTCTCTTCTCCCTTGATCTGGATTTGTAGGTGCTCATCGCCAAAGACAGTTCTAGACCCATGATGGTAGAGCTCAGAGGCATTCACAGAGCGACACAGTTCAACGCCGTACAGCCAAGATAAAGTCTGTGTTCTTCTGTGCACATGCGCTTTCTAGAATGCACATCTTCTTTGAGAAATACAAATGAAAACGAACTCTCTCGAATAAAAGCCTTCAATGTGGTTTTAATTCTTGGGGTTGCATTTGCTCCTTAAGTCATGGAGAATATTAATTTGAGAAACTACCCATACACAAATAAAATTTAGGTGTTTAATTTTAAGATAAATAAAGAACAAAATCTATAACCTAAAATATATGCAGTGCTTTGCTGACACGAGTATTTTTCACATTTTATAAATTTAACCATATTTGAGAAGTAGGCCTGAGGTTTGCTTATCACATTTCTATCTGTTCCATCATTACATATGCATTTTTCTACAATGTAAATTTCCTGGTAGCCTCTATTATAAATTATGAATTGAACTTCATATTTTAAAATAAAATAATCACTGTAGTATTTCCCATTCGTGAGCCTTTTAAGGTGCTGTTTTTGAAACTTTTGTATTTATAAAAAAGCAGTATGTCTTCACTTTAGAAAATTAAGAAAAGGTGCAAGTCTCAAATACTTTTTATCTCACTTCTCAGCAACACCTCTCTTGAACTGGGTATCAAATCAGATCCTGCTTTTCCCATCAGTTAAAAACATATATCAAATATATCAAGTAGGCTAGGAAGATAAGTCAGTGGCTAAGGGTATGTACTGCTCTCCCTGAAACCTGACTTGAGGGCCCAAGTATCTATATCAGGTGACTCGCTTCCTGTCACCCAACTCCAAAGGATCTGATCCCTCTTCTGGCTTCTTGAATCACTGCACTCATTTGCACAAGCCACACCCAACATGTACATACATACACACACACACAATTTAATTTTTTAAATTAAAACGATATCGTGAAGACATTTTACATACTTCTGGTCTCCCTAAGCTTATGTCTCTTTTCAGACAAGATCAGAAATGTTCAGGAGGGAATGGTGGTAAACAAACTCTCTTTTTAGTGCCCACTCAAGATTTTAAGAATGAACACCAATTTATTTAATCTTCTATTTTTGAACTTTTAAACAATAGCATAAAAATTCCTTTGGCTCTCAAGTTATAGAAGCCAGATGAATTTATGCCATCAGAAACACTGCGAAACTTTTTAGAAAACCACTGAAGTGGGTGCAGAACCCACGTTGAGCACTCAGCCAAAAATCTGCAGGTAAACACAGAATGATGAGGTAGCCAAAGAGAATGAGGCTCCACATACCTAATACATAGAGTGGAGCCTGGACCAGTCATCATATAGTCAGCAATGGCTCCTTTGGTCTCTAATTTGGAGATCCTGTTTGTACTGGGGTCTTTTTGTCAACAGAGAGGTGATTGGATTTAAATTATAAGCCTGGAAAGGAGAGGCAAAAGGATTGCTGAATGAGAGAGATGGATGACAAAGCATGGTAATGCTTGGGATCAGAAGGATGTCTTGCAGTTCATCTGACATGAGAGATGGAGTATGATGGCTCTCGAGTGGGGGATGGTTTACTTAAGCATCTAGCAGTAATTTACATTTAAGGGATCCATTAGTGCTTTTACGTACATAGCTCCATCATTGAATGACTAACAGGAATACGTGGTATTTGTTTATGATTTTATCGATTCTAGTGAAATATGATATTATCTCTTAAAATTATTTCTATTCTGGGAAAATCTACTTTCCTAGGACTGTTGGTTGACGTAAGTCATTAAATGGCATAATAATACTGTATCTTTTTGACATTATGCTATGCTTCTTTCTCTTTGTGGGTCACATTCTGTCCTGGAAAAAGTACATCTAAGATGTAGGGCTGGAATTAACTACTGAGTGCTGATCCATGGACATTTCTCCTAGAGATAACTGGGTCTCCTGAGAAACACCTGTCCAGGAACTGCTCACACAAAAACCTTCCTTTGCACAAATACACCAAAGAGTAATTATACATTTTTTAAAAATGGCTGAAATGTCATGATTTTCTTTGAAGGAAAAAAACAAAACAAAACAAAATGTTTTTCAGCACAGCTTCTCATTATATAGTTCAGGCTGGCCTCTAACACACAGAGATTCCATCGGTCCCTGCCTCCTAAGTGCTGGGATTAAAGGAATGTGTCATCACACCCAGAAAATATTGTACTCATCATTAAATTTAAAAAAAAAAGACTAAAACTCAGCATAAAATGTCTCTTACTGAGCTAGAGAGAAAGGGGTAGAGTGAAGAATTCATAGGTATAAGCTTGACGCAAATCCACGACATCCACTCATTTCCTGACTCACTTCTGAGATACACATGGTTCTGGAGGGATGATCTGGAAATTGAACAAGATTTATACCCTACTTTCTCTTAACTCATAGTGGTTTTTTTTAACTTTTATCTTTCTAGATGCTGAGTTTTGAATTATATATGGGTTTTAGGATGGCTAATGGAATTTATACAAGCATTGTTCTATGAACAGTGAAATGCTGTGATGACAGCTACTAACAGGCATGAGAAGGAACTTTAGACTTTACCAGAAGATATTGGGGACCAGAATCATTTCTTCAATTCCAAACTATGACTGATTTCACATTCATATTTCCAAATTGGAAAATCTTCCAAGTATTGATGTCTTCAAATCATCAGAAACTAATTTGAAAAGGTTTTAGCGGTGTTTAAAATAATTTTCTTGTTTTTTGTGTTCTCCCTTGTTTAGTAAAAACAAGATTGTTAGTGTCTGAAATGTGATTAAATATAGAGCTGTTATTTCTATCTATGACCCATAAATGCAAACCTCTTGACTGTTTCGATATGGTTATAACCCACGGTCTAATACATCTACACAGAGCTCTCTTAAACTTCCTTGGTCAGGTGAAACACTTCCTTTTGGGAAAATCTTCTAAAAATGTATTTAAAAGTCCATGCTGATTCTTTTCAGAATTTTATTTCTTAAATCTAAATAACGGAGCATTGAAACAGGTGGATTAGTAGATTCCACAGATAATTACCCCAAACTCAAATTATTTATTGAATTTTCTTCTTACACTTCTATTACATAAGTTCCCAAGGTTTAGGGAGGAAACACACCAGTTAATTTTTTAAGTATCCTTATATTCTTCCTTTCTAACGGTAAATATTTTTTAAAAAATCCAAATTTAGGTAGAAATAGTAACATAAGAATTCAGATGATTCTATAACTGAATACCCTCCCCTCATACACTGCAAACCATTACAGCTCATTACACTGCAAATCCTTCTATGAAATTCAAAATATTAGAATAAAACTTAGGTGTCTTTCATATGGCTTTATGTGAGCCTTTTAGGTAAAGAAGTGAATGTTTACACAAACATGATAAGCACACATATTTAAATACAAAGTTGTATGCATAAAAGTAGCTCTGGACCAAAGGTAGCAACCAATTCTACCCATGAAGGCCAGATTGTACATGCTAAAGTTTCCTGCTGGGTTAATAAAGATGGAGAGGAAACTTTTGCGGGAGTTACAGATGTATTTTAAGGAGATTTCTTAGAAGTACCCATGGACATATTTATTGCAAGAAAAACAGCCATCTCTAGTTGTAATTGTTAGCCTGTCAAGTGCTTATTAATAGACAGGCGGCTGTCATCTTTGTTTAAATGCTTTAAGTTGACAGAATTTCATTTACATTAATGGATAGAAAGTCCTTTTCTTACTTGTCCAACAAACTGGAGACAAAGTGCCTGCCAATGTTTTAATTTCTTCTTCGTGTTCTGGGTAGAGAGTGAGAAGAATGCTTTCACTCCACAATGTCATGAATATGGTAATCTATG
The DNA here is from genome assembly GCA_004026605.1 of Ondatra zibethicus. Taxonomy (NCBI): domain Eukaryota; kingdom Metazoa; phylum Chordata; class Mammalia; order Rodentia; family Cricetidae; genus Ondatra; species Ondatra zibethicus. The sequence goes on along the minus strand of PVIU01013561.1, from coordinate 28,848 downwards.
GAAATCACAGGAAAGCAGGTACTTAAGTTAAGCATATACTGTACCAGAGGAATCCCTGATGAATTCTAGTCTCTGCTGTTTAGAGAAGATGTTGTTGCCTGTGAAGTGACAGACTGCCAGATGTTCCTGGAGAAGCACGTAATAGGCTCAGATCTGAGCACCTTCCCCAGCCCCACAGAGCAGAGCATTTACTATGGCCTACAGAATGGTCTTGCTACCATTCTTGAAAATGTGAGTGTTCGTTCTTCAACTGTCAAATCTCTTAATTTTATTTATTTCAATATGTAAAGGGCAAAATTTCATAACTGTGTGAGCAAACTTGACTTGAGATACTGTGCGCAGTCTAAATTAACCATAAGTAATTCTTTGTCATATAGAGTACATTAATTCATTGGCTCCTCTTTGAAGTGGTAGGCAAGGGGAGAAGGAATGTTACTCTAGTAGTATTAAGCAAAATATTTAAAAGCACATATGTTAAATAAGTAAACTGAGGTATCATCATTGTGTATATACATACATAATTCACAAAGTTAACAATAGGAAGATATATTTATATAAATTATAAATAACAATGATGTTTGGGGTAAAAGAAACTATCAAAAACCAACAGTGTATTGAAGTGTTGCTTTCCTTTCTCATGTTTTATGTAAATTTAATATAATTCATATGTTCCCATTTTATGAATGAGAGCACTGAGATCTTAGAAAATCAAACAAAGCCAAGAAAAACACATAGTTAATAATGAAACTAGACCTTGAAGCCAAGTCAGGTTCAGATACTACAGTATTTGTAGATATGCTTTCTCCCCCTGTGTTTGTTCCAGTTCAGAATATCCAATGGGTCAAACATTATTCAAAGTCTCGAGGGAATGTCAGCAAATAGAATTGATGAACATGCTATTCTAGAATCTTATATTTCATCAAACATATATGTATATATAATATTTACAAAAGTATATAAACAATGGATTACACCATTGAGGTGAAAAGAATGTGATTTGGTGGGCTAAATTAAGGCAGGGTTGTTATAAGATGGTTCCCTGAAAGATCATATCTTATCAGAGGGCTGAAGCCTGAGGAGGAGGCTATTAGGCCAAGATGAAGGTTCACACAAAAGATGAGGAAATGTGGAGGCCCTAAGGTATGGCTAAAATATAATGAACAAAGTGGAAATAGGTAAAATATGCATGTATACATACATACATGCACACACATACACACATATAATGTATTATAGTCATATACATATATTTGCACACATACAATATATAATACATATATATAGAGAGAGTGTTGTATACTATACTATATATATATATACTATATACTAAAATCAAAGAGTTCTCCAGAAGCTAGAGAAGATAGAAGTTGTGAAATTATACTTTTAGATTCTATTCTAGGTAGCCTGACATCACTGGAAGCTTTCATGTGGAAATACGTGTAGTAACACATATTTAAGATTATTACTACATGGAGAATTCACTAGAACAAGTCAAACAAACAGTAAGGAGCCTAAATAGGAGGCTACTGGTATAACCCAGGTGAATGACAATGGAGACTAGGATCAAAGTCATATCAGCAAAAATGGTAAAGTGGCAAGATGACGTGGGTGTTGAGAGGGGATCCTAGGTTTGCTGATACTTCTGATATAATGGGGAAAAAAGTGATTGAAACAGAGAAACCCACAACATAGCATAGCTCTTAACGCTTTACTTGATCTGTAATGTTCAGGTAAAGAAAGCTGTTATCATCTCAGCAAGGTGGGACAAACCAGAGGAAGGACATAAAGTGAAGTAGGGATGTGTCTCAGATGCTGTAAGTGTGGGACTGGTTTTCAGCACTTAAGCAACTTCAGTGAATTAGGTCTCTAGGTATATCAGTGTGTTCATTATAAAGACAGAACCAGATTCTGAGTGGTATAAGTAAGAAAACTTGTAAAGCTAAATATTAAGAGTAAATGACCTGAGAAGAGTGTGGTGATGCAAGGAATATCTGGAGCTGAGCTTAAGGGATTCAATTATTTATGTATTTCAAAGAAAAAGATTACTCTGCAAAGGGCATACTCGGAAGAGACAGGAGAAAAGTATCTTCCACTGAGGTGATTGATGGTGAAACATTAAAGTTAGTTGAAGAAAAAACAAGTGAGGTCAGCGCAAAATATATCCTCAGGATTGGCCTGCAAATCATTGTCAGATAGTGAGAATGGAGGAAGATTCCTGAATACTGCAAGCTGCGAAGGGCACTGAGGAGAGAATGCAAGGAAGAATCAGAGCTACACTTGAGATAATGTCAAAGGAACATGGATAAATGATGCCTGGAGTTACTTTATTACATTTCCTATATTTTTTAAGCTAAAGGAGACCCAAGTGTATATGCAAGTAAATGGAAATAACCCAGATAATGAGGTGAAATTGTAGGATGTTCATCGGCAGAAATTAAGGAAACAGCTTCTTCTAAATGATGCTAGTTCTAGAAGACACAGAAACTCAGAGTCCTTAGATGGAGCCTTTGAAATCATCAGGATATTGCCACTGGCAACTGAAGACCAAGGATGAAGGTGAAGATGAGGAGAGTGATACAATGTAATAAAGTTATGTATCACTTGTAGAGTGAGAAGCTGTAGCTGAGGTTGGAGAGATCACCCAGTAATTAAGAGCACTTGCTGCCCTTACAAAGGACCTGAGTTTGGGCCTCGGCACACACATGGTAATTCACAAATATCTGTAAATCAAATCCCGAGAGATCTAATGCTCTTTTCAGTTCTCTGTGGGCACAGCTGCATGCATGGTGCACATACATGTGGGTGAAATACTTGTGATTAAGATAAAATAAATTTTTAAAAGGAAAGAGAAGCTGTAGCTCTGTGCTGGTAGCCTACTGAGCAAGAACTACTATCCATACAGTTGCTGCAAACAGGGAGGAGGAGCCCTTGGATTCTCCCACCACTTTCCACCTCCCTGTGTAGATATAGCATAATTGGATAATGGTTGGTTTGATGATTTTTGCCTGTTGAGAACAGCAGAGGAAGAAGGATTGATTTAACCTTAAACAAATAATTAGATAAACATCTATCACTGAAAATTGCAATAAATGTTACATACTTCTGACTTAATTTCTTTTTGCTATTGCTATGATAAAATATATTCTATCCAAAGCAACTTGTGGGGGAAAGATTATGTATTTGAAAGTTCAAGGTTACAATCTAGTCATGATAGAAAAGTCACTGAGGCATGAGCTTAAGGCAGCTGGTCACCTTGAATCTGCAGTCAAAATTCTAGGTCTGATGCACACTGCCACTCAGCTCGTTTCCACGTTTGTACAATGCAGGGTCCCAGCTAGAGAACAGTGCCACCCACAGTAGACTGGTTTTCCGACATTGATGAACACAGTCCAGTTAATCCCCCATCAAGCATGCTCAGAGGTCCTTCTTCCGGATGATTCTCTGTTCTGTCAAGTTGATTAGTAATAATAACCAGTATACTGACTATTCGATTATTTTGCTTATGGTTAGTCCTGTTATACTTCCTTCCCCGAGGACAGAGATCATACCGCCTTCCTTATCTCAGTTGTTTAGGACCAACTACCTAGAAGTTACTGAATAAAAAGTACTTGATAAATAATTATTGAGCCCTTTTGCCAAACAAAGTCTATTAATTTTACCTTCAATGTCATTTCCTAAAACACTGTCACAGTGTTATTGAGGCCCATAGCACAGAACTTTGGGAAGGTCCTGACTTGTCAACTTGAAAGAGAAGGCATCACGGGTGGCATCAGATCTGCGGTGAATTTTGTCTTGTGAATGCTGTTAGTGTTTCTACATTTACTTGCAGAAGCTTTGCAAATACATAAAAGGTATTTCCCCCTTGTTAAACATTTCTGTCTAGCAGGACATTAATTATAGTGAAAAAAAGTTTTCCTTCTAATTAAAAAACACACATACACACATAATTTTGAGTTAGTTTTGTTATTCCCTCCGACTTAAATTTTCCTTTTAGCATTGAAACCCTGAATACTGAGTTTCAAAGCCATGATCATGTTTTTTCTAATATGACCTGAACTATAACTCCAAGTAGGCTTTTAGCTTGCATTAAAATGCAGTACCTTGTAGCCTGTGCCACCCCTTCAGGTACGAAAGCCTGAAGCCGTCACTCGGGGTGTTTCTCTATAGGAAGTTACTAGATATCACGTTAAACAAATGTGTAAAAACTAAATAACCTGCTACTCCAGGTGCAGCCTGGATCCTGGGTGTCTTTTCATTGATATTTATAACAGACTCATTTTCTCCATCAACTTTTTTTTCCTGTTTTTCTTTGCTCCCATCCCATTTTGTGAAGTAATTTTTATTCCATTTTCCCTCATTGGTTTTTGCCCTTGACATTCTTTGCAACATTGTAGCCACAAAAGCTGTAGCATTTTGAAGGTGGATTTCAGACACAAATTATTTCATTCCATTCTCCTAAGTTTATGGAAGTGCTGATTGGGAAGACTATCTTTGTGTGTAGTTAATATTTGTGATAATTTTATAATTCAAAACTCACTTCATCTTTATATTATTATACTGAGCATCAATCAAGTTTATGTTCAATATAGTAATAAGATACTCAGTTCTATGCGGTTTTATAGTTTTCAAAATGCTAAAACGCTATATTTTGATAATTTGTTAATGCTTTTCTTGTTTCAAACAATTTTACAGAGCTAACAGACTGGGTCATTGTTGCTATTTCTTTGAGGCACAGCCAAAAACAGGCTCATAAAGGACAAGCCAGTCATCCAGGTCCTGGGTTAGTGCCTTCACCCTAAGGTGAGCGGTTGTTCTGCTCACTGGGTTGCTAGCAGAAAAGACTATTCTCTCACTAACCTGACATTTCAGTAACTACCAAGTGCAACCACAAAAACAACACATGCATGTATAAATTATACATATATAATTTTTACTTCTTGCCCATTTCATGACTATTATCATTTATATCAACTTGTAGCGTTATTCTGGTTTGTTTCTACATAGTATGTCTTACATGAGTTTGTAACTAGGCAACAAACTTCTTACAGATAATTTGAGTACAATAATAGTTAACTACATTTTTCAGTTTATATCACTCATAATCCTTTTGAATTTTTTTAAAAACATTTTATTTATATTTGTTATCATTTTGGATCTCACTACTTAATGATGAGAATATACACAAGGAGGAGCATATACACATATAACTATGTATACGTACATTGTGTCTTTGATGCATTTTTTTCCAATAAAGTCTTAACTTGTTTATATATCTTCAACCTTGGGGCTTTGGTAGTTACCCATAGCATCACTATCTTACAGTTGAAATAGTTCAAACTGTTCTACAATTGAAAAGAAGGCATGGAATTACAGTTTATTTCTCATTCCAGTGTTTCATCCACAAGCTATATGATACCAACCGGGAATAAGCCCCAAGGATTTCTAACTGTAAATTTGAAAACAGAATGAAACCTCACTTGAGGGGTATCACAGATCAGCTAGTTCAACCCCCTCGTCTCACATATGAGAGAACTGAGACTCAGAGGGTGTCACCATTCTATCATGGGTCACAAAATTAGCTGATGGCAAGGCTCAGCTCAGACCCCCCACCTCCAAAAGCCCAACTGCATGCTACCTCCAATCTGCCATGTTGCCTGCCCCAGCAAGATGCCTCCCATGGGCACTGCTTCTCAAAGATGAAGTATATTAAATTCACATTTAGCTGCTAATCATTTTCTCAGCAGCTCTATGGTATTTCATTAACTGCTGCATGTAACACTGTGGCCTTTCACCTGTATTAACTTGAGCTCATTAAGCTTGAGTCCAGTCATAAACAGGACTGAACTAATTCAGATATTTGGCTTCGTATGTGTTCAGCATTTCTCTAATGGCTTCTACTGTGTGAAACACTTTTCCCTTCACAGTTTGTGAAATGAGAAAAATCAAGGAACATGGATTTCCTGGAAGTGCCCCAGATGGAGGGCACCTTTGGTATCAATAATAATATATTGAGTGCCGTGTGCAAGGCTCTGTGAGGGGATGCAGTCATGTGAGCGGAGACACAGCAGTGACTGTGAGACTGAGTTCCTGATTCTGTCACTTAATGTTGAAAGTGGAATGAGTGGTCAGGATTTCTAAACCTTAGGCTTGACCTCAGATATTTGAAGACAAATATACTCGCAATATGTTCCTGATGAAGAAGACCAGGTGTTCTCCACACTTTGCAAAGGATTCAGAGATGAAATTGAAGTGGGTCCCAGATAAAAAGGCTGGAAAACCCAGAGTTCGTTGTCCCAGCTTCAGAAGGCAGCATTATCAGCCTTTGCTCTACACTTAGGTTCTTTCTTACACTGAACAGATTGAATGCCGCCATCCACACTGGTGAGAACTGGCCCTTATATCTATCAACTCACATTCTAATCCCTCTGGAAACATCCTCAAGACATACCCATAGGCAATGTCTTTCTGTGTTATCTAGGCATCCCTTAGCCCATGAATTTCAAATACAAAATTAAATATTGTGCTACTGAACTACTTTTTTTTTCCTAATTTAAAATCTTGAATAACAGTAATAATTTTATGGATTATCTAGGTTACTGTCCTGCTACAAACAGAATTCCAACTCTAATATTCTGGACTATTTTCTCTGCCACACTCAGATAACATGATCTGTTCTTTCTTTGGTGACCATACCACCTGGTCATAAATCTTTAAATATTTGGTGCTTAATACTTTGTAATGAGTAAAATCTAAGCCAGCGCCCAGAATTCAGTCCTTCCTAAATCACCCAGATTTTCACCCGATACTTTCTCCACTTTACCCCTCTTTTCAGTTGCCTGTTTCTGGTTTTTTTCTTTCTTTTATTGATTTTATTGAGCTATACATTTTTCTCTTATCCCCTCCTTTCCTCTCTTCAACCATCTCCCACCATGCTCCCAATTTACTCAGGGGATTTTGTCTTTTCCTACTGCCCATGTAGATTAGATCCATGTATGTCTCTCTTAGGGTTCTCATTGTTGTCTAGGTTCTCTGGGATTGTGATTTGTAGGCTTCTTTTCTTTGCTTTATGTTTAAAAACCACTTATGAGTGAGTACGTATGATAATTGTCTTTCTGGGTCTGGGTTACCTCACTCAATATGATGTTTTCTAGCTCCATCCATTTGCCTGAAAATTTCAAGATGCCGTTATTTTTTTCTACTATGTAGTACTTTATTGTATAAATGTACCCCATTTTACTTATCCATTCTTCGGACAAGGGGCATTTAGGTTGTTTCCAGGTTCTGGCAATGACAAACAATGCTGCTATGAACATAGTTGAGCACATGTCCTTGTGGTATGATTGAGCATCCTTTGGGCATATACCCGAAAGTGGTATTACTGGGTCTTTAGGAAGGTTGTCTCCTAATTTTCTGGGAAATCGTCAAACTGAAATTCAAAGGGGCTATACTAGCAATGAAGGAGCATTGCCTTTAGCCCACAACCTCTCCAACATGAGTTGCTGTCACCTGTTTCTGTTTTTGAGACAACATACTGCTGTGTATTTCTTGCTGTCCTGGAACTCACAGTGTAACACAGACTGACCTCAAACTCCTGCACGTATCTACATCTTGAGTGCCAGGATCACAGGCATGCGCTCCAGAACCGAGAGCCGCTTCATCCCTTCTTCTCTAGCACAGACTGTGGGACTGACTACCCGATTCTGCCATTTAATTTTTCTGCATAAACTCTCTCTTCACTCTAAAGCCTTTCTTCTACTCTAGCTGTGATCAGATGCTCATCAGATCTGAGGAATCAGACTACTTCACCATCTCTTCCTGCATTTAGCCAAATTCTCCTTAAAAGTAATGTGGCAAGCCATATGTCCACTAAACTCACACAGTTTTGTCTCTCTGGGGTTGCTACAAAATCTTTAGAAATTACATTTTCTTGGTTGCCTCTGACTGTTTATTCCTACGACGGTTGAATTCTGATGCTCCCAAACCGTACTTTCTCTTGATTTCTATTCTCTTAGCTATATGCTGACACAGACATGAAATTTAATTCCTTGATTTTTTTTCCAGATTTCTCATGAAAGCATGTAACTGTATAGTGGACCTTATTAAATAGAGCTCATGAATTTAGATCAGATCCATGTAAACATCTCACAACAGGATACCAGCTCTCATCCCAACAGAAGCTTTTTAGCCAGTGTCAGCAGGAACTCTGCCTCCCTTATGTGCCCTTTCTCTATCCCCCCCTCCTTCTGCCCTCTCCATCCCTACTCTTCCCCTCTCTACTCTCCTCTGCTTGAATATTCTTAGGCATTTCTCTGTGCACTGGGCTTTGACTCTGTCTTGGTCCCTTCTAAATCAGAGCCTTATTTCCCAAACCTTGAGCTGAAAATATGGCTGATTATTACCATGAGTGATGACAGTGTGTCACTTCAAAGAAACCTGACATGAGTCATCTAGATGCTATTTGAATATGAAAATCTCAATGGTCTCAACCAAGTTCCTCTGGAGATGAGTCAGTCTTCCTCACAAAGCTCTGAGAGGCTTCCAAAAAGAAAATCCTCCTATTCTTTATTGTGGGCCTCAGGCCCAGCACCCACATTGTAATGACAAAAAAAAAAGAAAAGAAAAAGAAAGAAAAACTTCCTGCAATCAGTCAATGCCAGTGTTCTTTAATGCTAGACTTATGTCTCTCTATTGATGTTGCTCCTAACGGGCGAGCTATCTGCTGGTTCAGTGGCACTTCTCCCAAACTGTCAACTTTTTTTTCCCGTGTCTCTTTCACTTGGAATATTGCTATATTCTTTTGTGACCCTCATACCTTCATTGGCACTGCTTACCCAGCCAACTTATCCTTGTCCTCCAGAATGTAGGTTGGGTGTCACCTCATACAGTCTCTCAGCCAGAACTAGATACACATTGCCATTGCTCATCTAACAGCCTGTGCTGTAGCCCTTGTCACAGTAATGCAATTGTTATTAACTGTAGGTTCTTTAAGGTCACAGATTGTCTTCTATTTTTAAACTTCAAGAGCTTAGCACTCTTTAAAATTAATGAATTACAACTGTTATGATGGTAACATTAATCGTTTCATGTAATTTTTAACCTAAAATAAAATACGGATATCATTTGTTTTTCTCTGAACATTGTGGAAATGTTTGACATTTCAAACATGCAGCAAGATATTGTGCCTATTCAAATGATTTACAATACTAAGAACCCGATAAATGCAATGCTAGATCAACACTTTCCTCTCTGGGATCTCAAGGAAGGAAGATGAAAGACAAAAGTGACCAGACACCGTAGGAGGCAGAAGGACTAAAATATGTACAGAGTACTCTGTGTACCATAAGGGACCCTTTACAGTAGGGAGGAGAATCAGTAAAGACAATTTCTTAGATGCCCATAAAGACTGAGCTCAAATGACAAAGCCAGGTTGAAGTGGACTAGGGAAAAACTATGGGTGAGGTGATAAGAGTGTATGAGCACATGGCAATACAGGGCACCATATAATATACATATATCATATACAGAATACATATGCAGAGGTGTGATACATATGATAATATACATATATTCATATACAGCACCAATAGCAAAAGCTTGTGGAATTAACAGTTTGCATATTACAAGTTTTATTTTGTAATGCCTATACTGACATTGTGAGGTGGAGATTATCATTCTCAAGTCTTGATGAAGAAATGTCATATTAGAATAGCTCAGTAATTAACTATAGCCAAATATCTAGAGAGTGTAAAACTATTATTTCTTTTTTTCTAGGCTTTGGTTTTTTGAGACAGGTCTTCTCTGTGTAGCCCTGGCTGTTCTGGAACTCACCCTGTAGACCAGGTTAGCCTCGAACTCACAGAGATCCACCTGCCTCTAACTCCTGAGTGCTGGGATTAAAGGTATGCCACCACTACCTCTCAACTGTGATTTTCATTCAAAGTAAACTTATAAATCAATACCCAAAACACTCCATGAATGTTGGCTCTTTAATCTTAGACATGAAACATGGGCCATAATTGTCTTTTTGGCTGACTCAAATATCGTGTGTGTGTGTTTGTATTACAAAAGTGGTATGCTTCTATATTATTTGCTGAAAGTTATTGTTCCAATTTTCATTATAATACTACAATAACACATAGAGATGCTCTCCCTCTATTCCTTTAATGTTGTCTACGAAGTCTGAAGCAATCACTAAATAGTTTTCCTGTTGTATCAGTGATTAAGCATTACATGCCAATTACACCTGGAGGTAATGTGAATTTCTACATCTTTATATTAATGCTGCAATAAATACCATGCTGAAGCTGTATAGACCATGAAATATTTTTCCTTTTATTAAAAACAGATTTTTCTCATATAATATATCCTGATTACAGTTTCCTCTCTATATACTTCTCCATCTCCCCTCCTATCCAGATCTACTCCCTTTCTACCTCTTATTAGAAAAAAAAACAAGCTTCTAAAGAGTAATAATGAAATAAAACATAGCAAGATAAAATAAAAACCAATGCATCAGAATTTGATAATACAAGCAAGGAGAAAAGGAGAAGAAAAAGAGCCCAAGAAACGGCACAAGAAACAGATAAAGATTTAGAGTCCCAGTTGTCTGGGATCCCATAAAAAACACAAAACTGAAACCCATAATATATACCCAAAATATCTGTATGGTTGAGAGAGAAAGAGAGAGAGAGAGAGAGAGAGAGAGAGAGAGAGAGAGAGAGAGAGAATAAATAATACACATTAAAAGACAAGGAGCTTCCATAGACGCCTTTGTGTTTGTTTCCTGTTGACTTGATAGTCAACTATCAAATGCTGGGCATGAGGCCTACCCTTAAGAGTACTTCGTTTCCACAGCTGCACTCCCTTTGAGGAACTCAGTTTACGTTTGCAAGTAGTTATCAACTGGAGATTGCTTCTGGGTTAGGGATGGGGCATGTGTCCACTTCTCCTTTCAGCTCTAGGACTTTATGTGGTGTATACTTGTGCAGACGCTGTGTGTGATGCCTCAGTCACCATAAGTTCATACCTGTGTCGATCCTGTTTACTTAGAGGGCCTTGTTTCCTTGCTGTCCTCCATCTCCTTGGCTCTCACATTGTTTCTACCTCCTCTTCTACGGGGTTCTCTGAGCCATCTAGGGAGAGATTTAAAGGAGGCATTCATTTTAGGGGTAAGTGTTCCAAAGTCTCTCTCTCCCTCGCTACATATTTTCTGGGTGTGAATTTCTTGTCTTTGTCCCCGTCTGCTGAAGCAAGTCTGAGCAAGGCACTGATCTGTGGGCATAGCAGAATATCTTTAGGGGTTATTTTATTGCTATATTCTTTTAGGAGCATAGTAGTATTTGGTTTTCCCGTAGGCGCCTGGGCTATGTAGTCTCAGGGTCTTGGTTACCCAAGCAGTGTCAGGTGTGAGTTCCATCTTGTGGAGAGGAGCTTAAGTAAAACCAGATATTGGGTGGCTACTTCCACAAGCTCTGTGCCCCATTGCCCGAGCGTATCTTGCAGGTAGGATACTCAATGTCGGTGGAAGAGTTTGTACCTGAGTTAAAGTTTGTGTTTTCCTTTGGTAACATGCAGAAGACCTTCCTACGTGTAGGGGGTGAAGGTTTTATGTAGGCACCAATTCGACTCCATATTCAATGCATTGTGTAGGTATAATTCTTGTTGGAGCCTTGCTGCTAATTTGTGGAGAGCAACCTAAAGTCTTCACAACAGCCTGGGTTGTTTTGGGGTTCTCCTGAAACCCTTTGGCTAACAATTTAATTAGATGGAGGCCATTCTTAGTACTGGAAGCTTCATTTGGTGAAATGAGATCTCCAGTTGGGGCTTTATCTTTGCATTTTTTTGGCAATTTCATTTAGACCACTTCCACATTTGTATAAATTTTAAGATGTGTCTACTGTATTATGTTTCTCTGTTATCCCTCAAATGTTCCTTAATTTTAGTTATTTCTCCCCTTATTCCCTTCCTTGCCTCCCTCTTAGCTCCCCTTTCCAACTTGATCTTCCCATTCACCCATAGCTATCTATTCTTATTTTCCTTTCCTAGAGAGATATGCCATCCCCCGTAATCCCTTACTCGATACCTAACCTCTATGGTTCTATGAATTGTTGCTTAGTTATCATTGATTTAACTGCTAATTTCTACATACACATCCCATGTGTTTGTCTTTCTGAGTTTAGGCTACCTCACTCAGAATAATTTTTTTCTAGTTCCATCTATTGACCCGTGAATTTCATAATTTAATTTTTTTCATGGCTGAGTGATATTCCATTATGTAAATGTATTACATTTTCTTTATCCATTCATCTGATGGGGGACATCTTTGTTGGTTCAAGTTTATAAATAAAGCTGTGATAAACATAGTTAAGCAAATGTCTCTGTGGGAGGATGGGGCATCATGTGGGTATATGCCCAAGAGTGGTATAGCTGGATCTTGGCATAGATTGATTTGCATCTTGAGAAACTGCCACACTGATTTGCACAGTAACTGAACAAATTGGCCATCCCAGCAACAATGGATGTGTGCTCCCCTTGCTCCACATCCTCACCAGCATGCATTGTTAATTTTTTATTGATCTTAGCCATTCTCATGGATATAAAATGAAATTTTAAAATAGTTTTAATTTGCATTTCTCTGATGACTAAAGATGTTGAATATTTATTTAAGTGTTTCTCAGCCATTTGAATTTCCTCTTTTCAGAATTCTGTTTAGACCTACACCCTATATTTCAATTGGGTTATTTGTGTTCTTGATATCCAGCTTTTTGAGTTCCATATTTATTTTGGATATTAGCCATCTATCAGATGTGTAGCTAATAAAAGTCTTTTCCCATTCTATAGACTGCCATTTTCTCCCTGGCTGTAGTTACCAGCAGTTTTCCATGGAATAACTAGTAGAGTTGGAGGTTGAGAGAAAATGATGAGTTGGTAGACAGGAAGATCCTGTGATATGCAGGGGATAGGGACACGGAGGGAAGGGATGCTGGAGCAGGTGATCTACTGCATAGCTGGCGGGGTGACTAGGAGAATAAGTTGAAGAGAAGAAGAAGAGGTGAAGATTTTCGATTAGCATTCCTGCTTCCCTGGCTGGAGTAGCTCATGGGTTCCCAGGGAATGAATTTCACAGACTAAATCACAACAAAATCGATATGAAAACCACAGAAGATTATGAATCAACTGTTGCTTTTATAATTGAGAAGAAAGTACCTGAAATCACACATTACAGAATTGAAAAGATACTCAGCATCTCCACCTTCCACATTGCATCGCACCACTCTGGGTGTGCAACAATTAAGAGCATACTCAGAACTTTCCATAGATTTCTTCATTTCAATCAGCATGGTCATTTTACATGAAACCATCAGATTAAAAAGTCCATGATCCACCCATCACACACCAATCCTCTGAGAATTTTTTTTTTATTTTAAATGTCCAAAAAGTATTCCGCTGAGCAGCGGTGGCACACGCCCTTCATCCTAGCACTCGGGAGGTAGAAGCAGGTGGATCTCTGAGTTTGAGGCCAGCCTGGTCTTCAAAGCCAGTTCCAGGACAGGCTCCAAAGCTACTCAGAGAAACCCTGTCCCTAAAAATAAAAAAAAAAGTATTACAATTGCCTTATTATTTTAAGGAGAGGTTCTATAAAAATTCATTGTCTTCATTTTTCTCTCTAGTTCGTGGTCACTTGACCACATTCAAACAATAATACCAAGGAGTATGGTACATCTTGCAAGTAGATGGGATAAATGTGATAAGTGAGACTATTTGATCTATAATTTAGTTTGAAATTAGCCAGTAATGAACAGTGAGATGTACTTAAACAATTAAACACAATGTTTCCATATGGAAATTATTTGATCTTTAATCAAGGCATCCAGCATTGATATTCTATATTATATTTGTTGAGGATGTATGCAACCACAGATACCGAATATAGCCATCTTACAAGTAAATATGGCTTTTGAAAAATAAAGAAGCATATTAGATAGTTGTAAAAGACTTATTTTTACATCTTTATTATCCTTTACTCTGTCAGTGCAGAGACATGCACACATATGTGAACACACAAAGGAGCGAGGCTGACACATCAAATGTTTTGAGTTTGTCCTGATCCATATGTATATTGCTCAGTATAACTCTGAAATCCTTTTATCTTTTTGTGTTATTACCATGTAGCTATCACGGTAATTACTCTTCTTGCAGTTATTGTTTCCAATCAGATATGAGAGCATGATTAAGAAAATAGAGTTGATGCACTACACTTCTATAGAGCATGCTATTAGCCAACTCTATGCCATTCTCATAAAGTTATGCAATTTAAACTGGATGATGCTGGTGCCTGCTTCTATTAGGAACAAGAACCCTTTTCCACTCTGTAATATGCTCAATTACCTTTAGATTGATCCGTGAATAAATTATAATCCAAATAGACTACTTTTCCTCCAAGCTTTGCTGGCTTAAGGAATCATTGTTGATTCATGATGCTGCCACCTTTCTATTGGCAATGTAATGCTTTTTATATCTGGATAGAGACAATTTTAGTGTGAGATACTGTTATCTTTAAATGAGTGGGATTTAGTTTTTCTGGTGAGAGAAATTCATCAATGATGAATCCCTGGAGAAACTATTGAAATAAAATATCATACCCTTCCTGACTTTTGTTCTGTTCATCAGGTTTGGGTGTACCTTAAGAACTTTATGTCTTTGTTTGGGGAACCTAGCGCGATGCTAAAAATCTCTTGGTTTGAGTTAATGCAGGTTACAAATTTTTCTGTAAGAAAATAATAAATGAAGAGGAAAGGTTCCTGCTGCTGCCTGTGCCAGGCCCCACTGCTTCCCCTACAATGAGGAATCAATTAACTGCATGTTCAGGCAGAGATTTGGACCAAATGCTTTATTAATCACTGCTGATTGCGCACTTATACTCTGACCAGCTACATGTTCATCTTCACTGTTTCTTAGCCTTGTTGGGTTTTGCCTTTTTGTCTGTTTGTCTCTATCTCTGTCTTGTCACAATCAGAACACAAATGTAAGCCTGAATGTAGCCTGACTAGAGGTAGAGCAGGAAAAAAATTTAGTTTTTATAACATTAGAAAAGTGTAAGGACCTGAGTTCAGTTGTCAATACCCATGTTTAAAGTTGGGCATGGTGGTAATACTTGCAATCTCGGCCCAAGAGAGGAAGACACAAGCAGATCCCTAGAGCACACAGACCCACCAGTTTGGCCTGCTGAGTGAGCTCTAGGCCCCAATGAGAAACACTATCTCAAACAAGGTGAATGGCTTCCAAACTATGTCACTAGAGATTTACCTATAGCCTCTGGATGTGCATATGCAGGTATGCGTCTAAGTTTGCATACACACATGTACCTGCATGCATGAATACATACACACATGTTTCAGTACTTCTTAACCATTGAACCACCTTAATACATTTAAGGTGTATGTGTGTATGTGTGTGTACAAATATAAGAATATCTGTGAACACAAATGTATTTTTAGGTGCATTTATTTGTGCATGTGTGTGCATGACAAAGCCTGAGTTTAACATTGGGTGTACCCCACCTTATTGAGACAGGAACTCTCAGTTGAACCCAGAGCTCATGGGCTCATCTAGTCTAGCTACCCTCTTGCTCTAGAATCCTGTCTCTGCTTCTTCCATGCTGGGATCACAGGCAGTCTACTGTGATCTAGACTGCCCACTAGAATTTACACGAATGCTAAGATTTAGAGGCTAGTCCTCACGCTTCCATGACAAACATTTTACCCACTGAGCCATCTTCCCATTCATACACACATTTATTTCATAATTTAATTTTTCACACTAAAGAATGAAGCAAAAATTCCTGTGAGAGCCTCGAAGTTTTGGAAAGTAGCCCTTAGCCTCTGGTCTCTCAACATGTCAATAGGAAACTACAGATGAGCCCATCTGAATTTGGAACCGTGTGATTGGAGGTTTAAGAAATACTCGCTGGCATTTAGTCCATTTTTTTTCAACTTAAAATAAAAATGAGCAGTAGCCATTTTATCTCATTAATTTTTCTAACCAATGAACAAATAATATCCTATATGAATCTTTATGTTAGATTGAGAGCATCTCCTTAATATTGATTATGCAGATGAGCAAATTAGGATCATGGCATGCCTAGCCATGGGAAAAAACCTCCATGTCTCAGTTTTATATGTATCAAATGTGATCAACTAGTACAAAAAGTCACAGAGGCTATCAGCCCATTAGATGCTTACACTGCATGTTTGCCATTCAGCATGAAGGGATTTTCAAATATTTATCATCTTCATGATTTTCACTGTGAATTCAGTAGTTTAAGGTCACAGCTTAACTACATTTCTTCTGTCCCTCTGAATGAAGAATATTATTTTAAGATCTATTTTTATTTGTATGTTTGTGTTCATGTGTAGCATATATTATATATCATGAGTGCTTTCAGAGATCAGAAGAGAGAGTTGTATCCCATAAATCTGGAGTTACAGGTGGCTGTAAGGGGCCCACTGTTGGTGATATGAACTGAACTCTGGTCCCCTGGGAAGGCTGAGCTATCTCTTCCACCCCTGGATAACAAATCAACTAAACAGAAGACACAATCTTCCAGTCTCCGTTTAAAGAAGATAAATTGAAAAGTTCCAAGAATGTTAGTTTTTGGAACAGCCTTTACAGAACTCAAGTGGAATTAGATGGTGTTGAGAGAGACACGATCAATTGCAGCAACAAGAATCATAGTTCAGACTTCTTAGGATTAGTTGGCATGAGAACCTGCCAGACCCAGAGGCTGTGTGCTTAAACACTGAACCATTCTTGGTCATCTGTAAGACTCAGAGTTTACAGCCCTTGATGTACAACAAAAATGTGTAGACAGTGATCTTCTGACAAGACTTACATCATGTAATATGTATTCTGTACTTATGAGATGTCATCTAGACCTAAAGGAATAGTCTTTCTAGTGTAACCCCAATGCAATTTTCCCCAGGCATCCAAACAAGCATTATTCAAACACTTAAATAAGACATATCATGTAAGAATTATTTTTATATTAAAGAGGCTTTCCTATGGGATGAGTTCTGAGGACTCCTTTCAGACTCTTATTTTTTATGCTTTTAATAAGCCAGCATCACTTAACTTACAGTAAAATAGATAGAAAATATTCTGCCCTTCATCATATCATTTCATGTTACTGTAAGCATTAAATGTTGTAATTTGGAAAAGTGCTAAGATATAGAGATGAAGTACATAATTCTAATCCAATTGGGTATAAATTAATTTGGCATTGACTTCCATTTTCCATTTACTTGACTTCTTGACATAATTATAGTGAATTTATAATCAAAGTAACAAGCTTAGGTATATTTCCACATCAATATGTTCTTTGCTAACACAAATATACAGTTGAAGGCTACAGTCTGGTCTGCCTTGATTGGCTTGTTTGTGCTCCACTCCCTACCCTTTTGAAATCTCCAAAGATCTCATTTCCCTGGTTCCCTATGCAAGCTAACAAGTGAAGGCAGGTACTTAGAAACAAGTACATTTATTTTTTTTTTCACAGAAGTATATGCTAGGTCAGAGATCAGGATGACCTTGGGGAGCTGTAGTTTTCCGAACCCCCATCAGCTAGATAAATGGGCTTTATTCTGCAGGAACAAGGAGTTGTGTTTGCAGTGGTATAAAAGACATATCAATTCCAGGATACTGGCTGGTGTAAAGCATTTGAAATTCAGTGGTGTCTATCATCACTGGGATGTGTCAGTAAGAGTGAAGATCAAAGGTTCCGGAAAAGGGGAAGGACACGGTGAAGAGTGTTTAATTGTGGAATAATGAATGGTATGAGGGCATTTTTGTGTTAACTTGAAACCATTTAGCATATTTCTGTGGCACCCAGGTACCTTCCTAAATGAACTTTGTAAAGTACAATTGAATAACCTTGAGATTTAAAGGCACATCGTGATTCTGAATACTGATGGGGTTGGTCTAAGCACTACGATGTACCCTCTGCCTTTCCCTTCCATTTTTTGCCTCCTTCGCGCAAAATAAAGTTTATTTTCTGTGCGGAGGAATCAATATTTTTGCCATTTTGTTTTTCAACTATTCCAGTAAGTTGCAATCAACATTAGTTACAATGTTTGAAGAGACACGGTGAGAATTTGAACACAATAAAATGGAGATACAGATGAGAACTTCGGCAAAGCACCTATTCCTATTGACGGAGGCATTTATCAAGGGCTGTGGCTGGGTCTATATTCTGCTAAAAACCTGACGAAGGGGAAAATAAAGCATCAATAGGTTTCACCTTCTGTCTGTACAAACCAAACAAATGGTCTCCCTAATAGCTATTGTTTTAAGCGAGTGCATTTGGTTTTCCATGGTGAAATGCATTCCCCTTAGAAATGAATTTTAATTAACATCTGCATGTAACACGTACATATTTGGATGAAATCTCCTTCTCTTGTCTACTTTTCAATTCCAGATAGAATCTGACACATAGAAGACTAGTGGTCCAGAGGGAAGTAAGACCTAGTGGACAAGGGATATGCAATACTCTCCACATACTCATTTGTTTGTTGATGATGTTTGTGTGAGGAGACTCCCACACCATCTTTCTATGAGTTAATGTGATTTCTACTTTGTGTGTTTTCCCTTTAGAAACTGCCAAGCTTTGGACCTTACCTTGAACAGCGCAAGAAAATCATAGCAGCGAATAAAATCAGACAGAGAGATCAAAACGGAGCTTGTTCACCACTCCAAAGAAAGCACTTTGTCCCTCAAAAGCCTATTCCTGCCATCAAGGTAAAAATTAAGACAAACTCATAAATTTACCTATTTCCCATTCAAATGTGGCTTAGAGGCTCCACCCTTAAATGTAGCATTGATTTTTTTGCCTTTCAGTGTTCTGAAAGTTTCTAAAAATTCTGTCTATCATGAAAATTCCTTCTAATAATACAGTAACCACTTACTTTTTTGCTTCCTGCTTTGGTGTATGTCATACTTTCTAGAATGCTGCCAGGTTTGTGTTTCATGGAAAATTTGTGCATTAATGTATCAGGAGATATTAAGAAGAATTCTTCTTCTTCTTATAGTTAACTACCAGTATTCTAATTCAGAGTGACATTTAAGAAATCTATTTGTCGTACCAAACAACAGAATTTTGAGACTGTAACAGAGTTTTCAATATAATTTACATTTGGAGGGATTTTCTAGTTTGGCCTCAAAAAGATGTGCTCATGTATTTGCTACTCAATAATTTATTCTGAGCAAAACAAAGATCACCATTAAGAAGTGTTTGTATATCTGTTACCTTTCTAGCTTATTTATGTATATGTTTTATTTTTTTAAAGAAATGTAGTTTCCTATCTAGTTGTTTGACTAACAGACAGATCTGACATGTGGTTACTCTAGTGTCTCAACAACAGCAGTGTATAAAATTATCGCAACATCACAATGAAGATTTGGGAAGAAAGAAGGTTGGGTTTTTTTCTTGCTCCCTTTTGGAAAGATAAGGTTTGGCTCTATGGCTCAAGCTGACTTATATCCTCCCACTCCTACCTCAGCTTCCTGAGTGCTGGGCTTTCTTTCATCCATGCCCCACTTGCTTGGTAACCACACAGAGATATTTCTGCAACCTAGCTACCAATTTTACCCAGCTTTCTCCTGTTCTCTCTCTCTCTCTTTCTTTCTCTCTCTCTCTCTCTCTCTCTCTCTCTCTCTCTCTCTCTCTCTCTCTCTCTCTTTGTGTGTGTGTGTGTGTGTGTGTGTGTTATACAGAACAGTGCTTATAGGAGCTTTGAATGTTGTCACTTGCATGCAAGACCCCCGCCTGTCCCTCACCCATCGTTTAAAAGTTGATAAGTTGTCCATGCCGTTGTTCAGCCACTATATTTCCTTGACGAATTCCATCCTGTCTGCCTGTCTGCACTTCAGATGTTTTTGTTCTCATTTCTAGCAAACACACAGCTCATCCTGTGTTCCCATCCCGTTTCATTCTTTCGCCTATGTTCCCCCCCCATCTTCGTTTGCTTCCTAAAATGTTAGTTTTCTTTCCTTTCTTTGTGTTCTTTCTGGATAACCTGAATGGTCTGTTTTCATGCCTAATAATTTTCTTGTAACCCATCTGTTTATTTAGTGTGTGTCTTCCTTCTGCTAGGTCCTTTATAGATTCTTTTGGTTTTTGTTTGAGCTTCATGACACTGCCTTGTTTATTCTCTCTGCTACCGCAGTATATATGATTTCCCATCTGCCATGGAAGGATCCCCATCGTCCCCCCAAATTATCTGAGCCTCTCTTGTCTGGACAGGCTTTTCATTCGCATGCCCCCCGTTCTAATCTCTGCCGGCTTCTCTGGTTCTAACATGGTGATATTGTTTCAAAGGACAGCATGCCCAATGGGCCTCTTCTTTGGTTCTTTTATCCTTTCCATTGCCACTGATACGGCTGAATGGTCCCTTGCTCCACAGGTAGGCAGTTTCAGCCTCAGTCCATCAACAAATGTTTATTGAATACCTTCTATTTGAACATCGAAACACTGAGAGCAGTGGCAGATTCCAGAGAAATACAAAGGAAAGTCCAAGGCTGGAAATATCCCTCTCTCAGCACATATTCACTATGTGCTCATCACAATCTAGGAGTTGTGCTAGGGAGAAGGAATACAGCATGAATTTTAAAAAGAGAGAAGTCTATATTTTGAGAGCACATGGTATAGCAAGGGAGAAAGACACATGTTAAAAATTATTTACAGTTCAATCAAATATGAACAAAACGCTCTGGGAACAGAGACGACTGAAAGGGATTAGTTCTGCCTCGGGTAATTGTGGAAAGCTTCACAGAGATGGTGATATTTAAAGTAGAGTTTAATAAATTAGTGTTAATTAAGCAGAGAATTAATAATAAAAGCTAATATTTATTGAGGTCTTATGAGGTTTCAAGCACTGCAACATGTTTGTAAATGAGCTCATCCAAGCCTCCCAATAACCTGGTGAGATGAAATACTTGTATCCTGCCAATTTTACTGGTTCAATAATTGAAAAACAGAGAGGTTAGCTAATTTGCCCAAGGTCACACAGCTAGGAAGGTATTATTAAAGCCAACATCTGAACCACTTTCCTGAGGCACTGTTCTATATAGGGTTGGGGATAGTGTTTTAAGAAAGTCACTATGCTTGCAAAGTATAATATTCAAGTGTGTTTGTGATAATACAGTCAAGGGAGCGTAAATCCACACAAAGTCCCTGGGTTTCAATAGGTGGTGATATCAATGTGTTGAACTCATTTTACTGAGTAGGACATAACTGAGAAGTGCTAATGTTGTGTGTGTTTGTATGTGTGTGTGTGTGAGAGAGAGACACAGAGAAAGAGATCTTGTGTGTTTGCTTGTCTGTGATCATGTGTATCCAGTGCCCATGTGTGTGCAAGTATGCATGTATGCACAGGTATGCATGTGTGTGCAGGTTTATATGTGTGTGCAGGTATGTATGTGTGTGCAGGTATGCATGTGTGTGCAGGTATGCACATGTGTACACAGGTATGTATGTGTGTGCAGGTATGCATGTGTGTGCAGGTATGCACATGTGTACACAGGTATGTATGTGTGTGCAGCTATGCATGTGTGTGCAGGTATGCACATGTGTACACAGGTATGTATGTGTGTGCAGCTATGCATGTGTGTGCAGGTATGCACATGTGCGCAGGTATGAATGTGTGTGCAGCTATGCATGTGTGTGCAGGTATGCATGTGTGCTCAGGTATGCATCCACCTGTGTGTGAGAATGGGGACTACAGACATCCTGTGTCATTCCTGAGTTACCACCCGGTTCTCCTTATTGGCCAGGAGTGACCAGACAATGTCCTAGCAATCTGCCTATTTCTGCCTCCCCAGTTCTGTGGTAAAAGCCATGTTCCGCCACACCCAGCTTTCTATTTGGTTTCCATAATTGTACAGCTAGCTCTTTACCAACTGAGTCATCTCCCCATCGTGCTCAGTGTTGTTAATCACCATTCTAAAAACTTTATTTTATTCTTTTAACTATGATGTGTGTGTATACATGTGTGTGTGAATATATGCATGTGAGTGAAGGTGCTTGAAGAAGCCAGAAGAGGGTTGTAAGATCTCTTGGAGCTGGAATTACAGGTAGTTGTGAGCTACCAGTTGTGGGTCCTGGGAACCAATTTCTGGTGCTCTATAAGAACAGTGCCTACTCTTAAATTTAAAAATTCTTAAGAATTTTTAAAACAGTTTCAAGAAACAAAGAAACAGACTGGTTAATCCAGGAAGAATTCCACGCAGGGCACCCAAAGGGGTCATTCTCAATAATATACCAAAACATCCAGGTCAGAACAGGGTGTCTTCATGCCATCCTCACTCTTCTTACCAGTGGAAGCTGAAAATGGCCTCAGAGTACCTTAGTTGCATTTTTAGGGAATGACAGGATGCCTGGAGATGCCCTGGAATCCAGTTGCTTTTCTCTTCATCACCCCAACATCTTCATCTCCATTTCATAGCAATAGCATTTACCATGCATATAACCATACAATAAAGCTACTTAATTTGTAAAAGGAAGAGAAAAAAATCTGAGTTAGACACACGTCATCAAAACCAGCCCTAGAAGGCTGAAGAGAAGAATGGGATAAAGTAAGAGAAAGAGACATGTCCTCCTGGAACAGCTTCAAAGGTATTCTTCTATAGTGTAGTCTGAGACCATCTGAAAAAGTCCCTAACATACACACACACACACACGCACACACACACACACACACACACACACACATACACACACACACATACACACACACACACACACACACATGTATGTATGTATCTGTGGTAATATTTTGTTTGTGTTCTAACAAATAAAGTTTGCCTGGCGGTCAGAATGTGGAGCTAGCCACTAGTTAACCACAGGGACCAGGCAGTAGTAGCACGCACCTTTAATACCAGCACTTGGGATCTCATGCCTTTGATCGCAGTACTTGGGAGGCACACGCCTTTAATCCCAGCACTAGGGAGGAGAAAACAGGAAGTGATATGTATGTCTGGGTGAAGAGAAGAACAGAAGTTGGGTGGAGACAGGAGCTTGCCCCGTTTTCAGGGTAAGGAGTTGATGAGGTAAGAAGCAACTGTGGCTTGCTCCTTTGTCTCTCTGATCTTTCAACATTTACCCCTATATCTGACTCCATATTTTTATTATTAAGACCAATTAGAATTTGCACTACATGTATGTATGCATATATTTGCCACAGACGGAAAAACATGCCAGTGCCTCCTCCTGGGGCTGACAGTGCCCACATGTGGCCCAGGGAAATGAGAAATGTGCTTTATTCTCTGGCAGCAGATAACGGAGGTCTGAGACCTTGCCAAGCCTTATGAAGTTCCAGAACGGACCCCAGTTCTGTTGATATATGTGAGAATGAATTCTCATTCTCCTTATGAAGCTGGGAATGTATCTCTAACGTTTTTGAATTTCTGGGTAGGAAAATGAATGGTTTAGGGGCACTAGTGATGTTTTCATCACTTCTTCCTGCTGCTTGGAGGAGGAGATAGACGGCATCTCATAAGACTGGCAAGGCAGTGTTGGCAGGGGACCAGTCAGCCTGATCGAGTGCTTTATTATTTCAATTGAATTGTGAAAGGAAGGAGGAAAGCACTCGGATAAAACTGTAAGACCATATTAGATACCACAGAACACAAAGGGGACTGCACAGAGAGAAAAATAAGGGAGCCTTGCCCAGCAGTTTCCAGAAGGATCCAGAGAAGCAGGCTAGGGGCAGCATTCATATTCTCAGTTGTCTATGTACCAATAAAGAGCACTTGAAATCTATCATGTTGAACTTTAAAAGCTGAGCAGAATTTGGTTATAAAAATAATCTCTTAAGTCATGTGGGGATTTATTGATGTGTGGTTCCTGGCTTGACCAGAATATAGCAATAGGAAAAGATACGTTGCTTAGAATGAAGAAGTCCAGCCAAAGGGCAGAGGGAGGAGCAGTGTGTGTCACATATGTACCTGTACTGAAACCCACAAACCTGCAGGTGATGTGAGAAGGAGCAACTGTGCGACACTGAAATGAAATAACCGTGGAAATACCATCCCAGGACTACATCAGAGATGCAATAACCAGGCGGGCAATATGGACAAACAAGATAGAGCAGTCATGTATATCTTTACAGACTTTAGGTAGAAAGCCCAGTCCACTGAAGGAATGCTATCTGAAAAGGAATTGTATAACCTTTGGTATTGGGAATAGCATCTCTCAGAAGAAAATTGCTACACAGGCTTAGTTCCGACTTCTGTGTTTGAGGGAAATAGCGCCTGGAGGGAGCTGAAGGATATAGCCATTCATGTGAACTTAGAAATTTTTAATGCCAAGTCTTTAATACAAGTCTCTGTGTAGCTACCCATGCATCCCGCCTTTAGTAAATCTATTTCCAGAAGTTCCGAGAAAGTCATAGATGGAATCTCATAGTCCAGTTTGACTGTTAATCTTGATTGTCAAGTCAATGAGATTTAAAATCACCATGGAGACTAGTTCCTCAGTGTGTCTGTGAGGGCTTATCTATATTAGGTGATTTGAAGTGAGGTCGAAAGACCAACCATAAATGTTGGGGGCACCATTCCATAGGCTCAATAAAAAGGGGAAAGTGGGCTGAGCACAGAGGCCATCTCTCTCTGCTTGCTGACTGTAGAGTCAGTGTGACCATCTGCCCTGCTTCTGCCTCTACGACTTCCCTGCCACAATGGACCCTATTTCTGGAAGAACTATGAGCGCTAATAGACCCTTCCTAAAGGTACTTTTTGGCAGATATGTTGTCACAGCAACCAGACAAGTAACTGAGGCATTGGGTCTCTAACCTGAAGATGGATCGAGAATGAGAAGCTGTCAATCAGAATTTGATGATGTCTGACTCCTGGGTGTTTTCCCAAGAGTAAGATGGTTAAGAGTTTAGATAACTTAATGATCTATAGTGGTCCTATAAGAAAAGACCTTATCAATGATAAATAAGCATAGAAGTGTGATAGCAAGCTCTAAAGTTTGGTCAACTTACTCAAGTGATTTCAATTTGCAGAAAATATTAGGTAAAATGGGAATGTATTTTTGTCTATGAAAAGTCAAAAAGAAAAAAGTACACCCACCACTTCAAACAGATGGCGTATTGTTAAATCACAATTAGAAAGAAAACCTGTTCCATTCCTATTATCCTCCCTTGCATCTTCACATAGAGTTTTCTTAGAGTTGAAAAGAAGGAGGAAAAAGAGATTTGCGAGTCTTAGTATAAGATTACAGCTTCATTAAATCAAGTGAAACCCCAAATGTCAGCAACTTGCCACATGAAGCCTGACTCCACCCCACATGGGGAGGATGCTGTGATTGGAGCCTCAGACACAGAAATCATCCCCATCTGTCTTTCACAGACACCTTTCCCCACGACCCTCTCTCACCATGATTGCGTGATGTAGCCTGCCTCTTGGCACAGTGTTTCTCTCAACTTTTCTAGCCAATGTAGCATTTGTTTTCTGAATCAGTGCCTTAGTCATCCTCATCCCAGCTTGTGCAGCTCTCTCCTCACTGGCCCGAGTATGCTGAGTTCTAGTTCAAGACCACCCCCTCTCAGTGCTTGCCTCCCAGCTCAGAGAACTATGCATAGTAGCAATAATAAGTGGCCTGCTATGCTTTAAGAGCACTCGTGTTTGAGAATTCTGTGCCAACTGATAAAAAACAAATATTGCTCTGGATCCTTTTAACATAAAAAGGCAAACTGAGAATGGTAGCCGACGCCTATAATCTCAGCACTCAGGAGACTGAGGCAAGGCGATTGCTGAAGCATCAACAACAGCCTGAATTGCATAGTAAGTTCCAAGATGGCACAGTTTAGAGCCTGAATCCCTATATCAAAATAACCTAGAGAGCCATGGGAAGGAAGGGAGGGAGGAAGCAAAGGGAGAAAGAAGGAGAGGATGAAGGAAGAAATAGATATGGGGATGTAAAGTCTCTTACTGTAGTAAAGAAAAAAATAGAAACAGACCAGAAAGACAGACCAAGTCCCAAGGAAACTGTGAAAGGATTACTAAACTTTTGACTCAGGAGCATTTTTGAGGACAAAGTTACTAAGAATCAGCATAAATTCAGTGAGAGCAAGTCAAGTGACCTCATTTCCCCTCCTGATAGGTCTATAAGGCAAGGTGTGACGAGAGCCTGAGGCATTAGTAATGGTGCAGATAAGGACACAGGAAAGTAATTAAACAGCTATAACCAAATCACATAAATCACAGATCCTTCAGGTTAGAAGACACAGTGATGGCCCATAGCAGGCCATCCTCGGTTCTAGGCTTTTGAAGGACACGTGTGTACAGGAATTGAAGGAAATGGGAAGACCCAAAGTCAGAAGAGCAGTTAATGTGCCAGATAACAATCACAATCGGAATGTACACCAATCAGCCTAAAAGTGGTCAAAACTAAAGTATAAAACATCAGAGACAGATCAAGTCCCTCTAGGTTTATATTCTTTGACCTTAAAATATGTATCAAATAAAAATAATGACTGACCCATTTGCAAAAGCATTTTTGAGCCAGGAAGTGATGCCTTGTGTCTTTAATCCCAACACTCAGGGAAGCAGAGGCAGGTGGATCTCTGTAAATTCGAGGCCAGCCTAGTCTACAGAGTGAGTTCTAGGACAGCCAGAGCTACACAGAGAAACTCTGTCTCAGATAAAGCAAAAACAACAACAACAACAAAACCCATTTTTGATTCTCTTAACTCTGAATATGAGTCTAGAATACTGCAGGCCACTGTGACTAGCCCAGAGTACTTCCATTAAAATCAAATATGCCACCTGGGGAGATGGCGCCGTGAGTGAAGCATCCTCCACACAGACAGGAGATCCAAAGTGTGGTTCCCCTAGAATCCACTGAAAAGCCAGGCAGACATGGAGGCCCACCCAAAATCCTAGGACATGAGAAACAGGGACAAGGAATCCCTGGAATGAGTCATCTAGTCAGACTAACTGAAATCTGCAGGAAACCCTGCCTCAATACATCTGATTGGAGATGACACCTGTTATCAACTTCCAATCTACACACAAACAGCACATGCACATGTCTTCACACACACACACACACACACACACACACTCACACACTCACACACTCACACACACCACATACACATATCAAATGTGTGAAGTATAATCTAAGGGATCCAGTGTCATAGTCTCCATGTATAAGCATTTCTAGTAAGCAGGAATAGTTACATAGATTCCTCCAACTTTCTATGTGCACACCCTTCTGGAGCAATAAACATAGGTCTCCCAACCTCTGCAGAAGTATTTCTATAATGCACTACCTGAAACACGGGTACCTGTCTGGTGATCCACATTTTTTTTAACAATTCCAGGACATGCCCACACATCCATCAGCGCATAGTATAGCTAAAGAGGGTGGGGTTTGGGGGTTTCAAACACTGTCTACAGTTTTCACCTCAAAGAATGATCATTCTTTTCAATTGTTCCTTTGATACTCCCAAACTAATTTCAGATACTATTCTCTTATCCTCTTCTAGATTAAAAATGAAGATGGTATACTTAAAAGGAAAACTATGAATTTTTAACCTCCTGTGTTAAATTGTCAACACTGAAATGAGCTTATTATATCTGGTTTTATAAATAATGATGTTTTAAATGACAGCTGCAAATCTCAAACAGAGAGCAAAGGGCATTTAATTTAATATACCAGAGGATAAACTTGCTCTTTATTAAAAAAAAATCTCTAAGGCATGTATATTTCTTCTAGAAAAATCTAGGGGATTTTCATGACTAGTCATCAGTTGAGTATTTAACTAATGATTTCACCCATAATGATTGGATTCTGCACAGGAGTTGTTTTGAATGATTTATTTGCATTTAAAAAGTTAGTTTCTGTTGTACATACATAGTCTTTCACAGCCAGATAGAATGTTCGTGCATTTACTGTCTTGATATATTGGAAAATATTAAGCTGCTCCAGTTTCCTTGATTAGCTTTTGCATGTGCAATGCCCAAATTAATAAAAATATCCACTAGACTTTTTATTACTATGTAATCACTGTTATGAGTCCGGGCATAGATATTCAAAAGATATATTTATTTAACAAATATTTGAGCATCCGTTATGCTTTAATGATCTGCAGGAACAAGATATACCATATTTGATTCCAATATGAATGAAGCTCGGTTTAACAAAAAACAGTATAGGAATCTAGATTTAAAATCCTATTTGCAATGTGAGGTGGGGTTTGCCAGAGAATAACAAATGAGTCAGTATATCAGAGTGCATGTGATCACGGCATTTGAAGTCTAGCAGCAGTAATCCGAACTTCTATTTCATCATCTACTTGATTTTATATCTTAAATCGCAGTCACCTCATCTTCCCTAAAATATATGCAGTTTAAATAAGAAAATCATTTTAAATTAAGGCGCTAGCCTGAAGTGTGGTAAAACTCAAAAATTATCTTTTATCGCCAATTCTACAACATGGATAAAATATCCCAGGCCATGACAAAGGAAGAGAGAAAGAAGACAAAGAGTCTGAGGAAGAAAGGGGAAAGGAAGAAGAGAGAGGGAAGGAGGGAGGAAGAGGAAGGAGAAAGAATACATCTTGATGGATGGAGATAGAGACAGAGAACCACATTCACATCAGAGCAATGGATTGAGCCCCCAAGGTGCAGGTGAAGAGCAGAAGGTGGGAGAAGATGAGTTAGGAAGTTAGGACCGTGAGGGGCTGGTCCACCTACTGAGACAGTGTGCCTGAACTAATGGGAGCTCACCAATCCACCTGGACTGGGACTGAATGAGCATATGATCAAACCAGACTCTCTGAATGT